>VYZV01004626.1:30354-67932 GCA_013401275.1 Pandion haliaetus | reverse complement strand
GCCCATTATGAGTCTATCATGCTGGCATTACCGTGTGAAATTATGATGGGGAAAAAAAAAAAATCATTCAAATTTGTACCGCATGACAATGTTGTTCCAGCATGAGTTAATGATATATAGCAACTGAAATGCAAGCCTTTTTTTTCCCCTGTATTCTGAATGGAACTCTGCCTAACCACAAAATTTTGATTCACATGTAGTATAAGAGAACTTAATATTAAATTACCAGAATTACTTTCAGTTAATCATGAATTCTTCTCTACTCAGTTAAAAAATTCTGATTTACCCTCAACAGAAATTCACTTTGTACAGATAAAATACACAAACAAAAGCACATTACTAGAAATCAATTATCCATGCCCCTGTAATCTAAAAACAATAGAGCATCTGCTCCTGACTTACTCATATTTCCATTTGCTTTCTCCAATCCAATTATTCTTACGCACCTGCCAACTTGGAGTTCTTTTGTTAACAAAATAATTTTGAGCTTGCTCTTTCAGGTGTACTAACCTATCTTTTTAAGTATGTATTTCCCAATATTTCATTATTTGCCCTTCATGATCAGTGATTTTCTTTACAGAAGCAGTATTTCCTTGCTCATGATCAAAAGCTATTTTCTTTTTTCTCATAAAAGCCTCACTTACCTGAAGCTTTTTTTAGTCACCATTACTGTTATTCAATTTATTAATAGACCCATCTTTTCTAGGACTTTCAATTAAAAAATATTTTTCATGCTATTTCTAAATTGTGAATTTTCTTGTTTACTCCTCTGTCCTTTTCCATTTTCCTAGAGATTTTATTAAATTTCACCTCTTTGCATAATCCATACTTAGCCAAAGTTATTTCTGCTTTCTTTTTTTAGAGAAACACTAGCCTGAACTTCCTTATTTACTGAACGACTGAGAAGAAAACAGTAAGAAATCTGTCTGCTCAAGATAAATTTACACAGCATTAAAAACTTATTCAGCATCGTTTCGTATCTTTTGTGCCAGGTAACAAAAGAACTTTCTGATATTGTCTGCAAGGATGCTTGTTTCCCTGATAGGTATGGGAATAGTTAAAGAGAGTGTCACAAGTGTGTTGTTCTATGGCATAAAGGATTGGAGTTTGAAAAGCCAAGACTTCTGTATTCTTTTAGCTATGTAGTTAGAAATGTTTCATTTAAAAACTGAGCATAGGGCTGGTGAAAATATTGAACAAGCCTTGTCCTTAAATACAGGCACTTAAAACAAGTACAATGACATCCCACAGGTATCCTAAACAATGTGATTCATTCAGGCTTTGGAGGAACCTCCTCTGAGAGTTCAAATGAATTTCATTTTCCAATATCTGTTAGACTTTATTATTGAAACTACCTAGTGGGAAAACATGACATGGTAAATTAAGAAGCAAACCAAAAGAAATAGCTCCATGGTCATTTGAGTGTCAGGGAGAATAGGATCACTTGAATGCTAATACAGGTTTGGGATGTGATGATGAAACTTAGCATCCACATGCATGGATGTGTCGACACACATCCTACAACTAACTTGCCTTTTAGTTTAGCATTCTAGGTGAATTCTTCATAAAATATATAATCCATAATGGAAATAAAAAAAAGTCTACAGATTGTAACCGATTATGGCCTTTCCAAACTGAACATGGATTCCTACCAGTTGCTTAAAGATTTTTGAGCATATGCTTTATGGGTAAATAATCTGATTACACTAATAGTATTCTTCATTTTAAAAATTAAAAAACAGAGCAAAGGTGATAACAGATCTTAGACAGTAGGTATTTCTCCAGGGAAATGTTGTGAGAATCAGCTAACTTTAGAAGCAGCATAAGTCACAAGAATATCTAAGTGGCAGGAACTACTGAAGTCGTTGAATCAGTCATCTCCTCCTTTCTCACTCCTGAAAGCTGCTGATCATGAAATAAATGCTACTTTCAGAAAAGTTAACATTTTCTTCACATCTCCTTCAGAAATCTTTTCAGCACCCTGTCATAAAATTAAGACCTGTGCCAAAAAAGCAATTATATGGGGGAAAAAATTTTAAAGATCAAGAGGTTGACTAAAGTCTTACATAGAGCAACAGCAGAGAATTTGTTAGATAAAACTTCCTGATTGTTTTAGGATCTGAGAATGGCCTGTGCTACAGAGGAAGGCTGAAAATATTTAATATTTATAAAAGAACCCTACAGAGAAGAAACCTTGGGTGCAATTAATAAACTAAGGTACTTAGATATGTGACCAACCTGTGGTGTTACTTTCAGTAAGACTAAATGAAAGGTACCTGTGGGAGTTAATGCCCACCTACTGTGTCAGGCGAAGTCAGGTGTTTAACTGCAATTAGCAGCCAGTGGAAATCAGGCACCTATGTCCTTAAGGTGCTTTGGAAACTGTCTCCTTGAAGACAGAAAATGAAAAAAGAGCAGTTCTGCACTTTCTCATACTTGAGATTTCATTAAAGCATTTTTTATAAGGTAAATTGACCTGGTTAAACTTAGTATTGAGACCATGAGAAGCAGCAAGGATCAGCTGCCCAGGATATGGCCAATGTCTATTATCCACATGCTTTTAAGATCACAAATTTTAATTTGAGAATGTTCACTATCGTGTATTTGAAAATCAATGAAACATTAAAAAAGCAAATAAAGTCTAAGGTAATGTCAGGAACTAGAACCCAACCAAATAGAAACACAAGCGATGTGCAGGCAGGCAATTTATATATTGCATCTTTCACACAGGGCTTGGTCCATATTAAATTTCACTTTCTGTCACTGTTCTTCTCAAAATCCGGTATCGGTCTGACAGGCGAAGTGGAAAAACATGCTGTGAGATACCAAGGCCTGCTACAGTTCCTTCATACTTCTGTAGTCTAATGGAATGTAGGAATTCAGCTTTGTTGTATAAGGACTGAAACCAAATCCCTTACAGAGAGCTGATTTCCATGAGCATTGGTTCAGGCATAAAGTTTGTATTTCTGATTTCTTAAATTTTTATTCAAAGAGTGCATACTTCAAGCTACTTTTAGCACATACATTTCAATAACCTTTTCTTGTGATATCAGGTATATTATAAAGTCTTTTTGCACCCTCTGAAACAAAACACGAGAACCTACTATTTTTAATGATCTTTCCCTCAAAAGCTGTATTTTTTCATTCAAAGACAAAATTTGTTTCTAGGGAGTCAACTCTAAAGGCCCGTCTCTGAGTATTCCTACCACAAACTTGAGGACAGTTGTGACTATAGGATTGCTGCTTTGTCCGTCTCATTAATCCATTCCAGCAACAACTGCTTAAAAAGTAACTGACCAAGAATATAATGTTAGCTTAAATTACTCTTGAGCAGGTGTTAGAAATAGTGTTTGAATAGGTGGAATTTATTTGCTTCGAAATTAACACCACAGATGCTGTCACCCACCATGCACATCCTTTCTTTTCAACAATGATTTAATGGTTTCTTGTACAGAACTAGTCCAAGACAATTAAAAAGCTGATAAATAGTCACAGTGGAGGGTAAATTGCCTTTCCTGCTTTCAAGAAGCATGTGTGCAGCTGACAGGCGAAGTGGAAACAATCTGTTAAAACCTCAGCATAATCCTTCCTCATCAGATGTTTATACCATAGCATGCCTCAACATCTTACTGTAAGTACTGAAGGTCCTTCTTCCATATAGTGTCACACCTTGAGAGCATAAACAAAACAGTAGTACTTATGACACTGCCAATATAAGGAAATTTTTAAAATCCCTTACTTTAGAATTTACTGATATATCAGTTTTATGTCATCTAGGTTAAATGCAATTATGAAGCACAACTAAGATTAAGATTTAAATCAGTAATAAGCAAAATACTTAGTGAAATTCATAAAATACTGAAAAGAAAAATGTTTTACATACGGTCATGTTGCAAAATTTTCATTAGTGCATACAAACTTATTTTTCCCTATCATTGTTAAAGCATTTGTTAAAAATACTGTGAAGCTGAACTAAAGAGACAAGACCATTTTTTCCTTTTAACTTAGGAACTATTGCTATTTTTACCGTGATCATGAAATATTTTCTATTTCATCAGTGTTACAGATAATGCTAAAAGACAAGTATTCAATTTGCTGCATTTTCAGTCTAGGGGGGCACATAATTCGCATTCAAGATTACTAAAAGAATTAACTGAGTCATCTCTGATAATTAATATTAATTATAACAAAACTTGGAATAACAGAAAAACTTCAGAAGGTTGGAGGGGAGAGGCACACATTTTACTGCTATGTTAGAAGTCCCAATAAGAGGGTTTTTAGAGATTTAGATTTGTTAGCTTGACAGTGCTTCCAGAAAACAATTACAGTAAGATTTGGATAGAACTTTGAGATGAATGGAAGGACAACAATATAATTGACATCAATGATCACTACTTTAGGAAAACAGGCAATAGCAAATAAAATTGACATTTATGGCATGACCACAAGTACAATTAAGAGAAAGCATGCTGACACAAAAAAAATTACATTTCTATATATTTTTTGGCTTAGTATCATAAAATATTCTGAATAACACATCAATGCTATGCAAAATAAGGCCTCTCCATATTCACTGAAATTAAAATGAGTTAACTGAGATGTAAGTGAGTTTGACTACAGAACTGCTGCAGAGCAGGAATTTTTTTAGTCAGATATTGAAGAGATCTGTTCTTGGTCTAAAGATGTTTAGTATTTTAATAATAAATATATAAATAACTATTAGCAAAATGTGCACTTGGAATCAAGGCTGTGTTGTGGTTTAACCCCAGCCAGCAACTAAGCACCATGCAGCCGCTCACTCGCTTCCCCCCCACCCCCCCACCCCAGTGGGATGGGGGAGAAAATCGGGAAAAGAAGTAAAACTCGTGGGTTGAGATAAGAACGGTTTAATAGAACAGAAAAGAAAAAACTAATAATGGTAATGACAACACTAATAAAATTACAACAGTAATGATAAAAGGATAGGAATATACAAATGATGCACAGTACAATTGCTCACCACCTGCCGATTGACGCCCAGTTAGTTCCCGAGCAGCGATCTCCCCACCTCCACTCCCCCCCCAGTTTATATACTGGACATGACGTCACACGGTATGGAATACCCCGCTGGCCAGTTGGGGTCAGCTGCCCTGGCTGTGTCCCCTCCCAACTCCTTGTGCCCCTCCAGCCTTCTTGCTGGCTGGGCATCAGAAGCTGAAGAGTCCTTGACTTGGTCTAAACCCTACTGAGCACCACCTGAAACCATCAGTGTGTTATCAGCATTCTTCTCTACTGAACCCAAACCACAGCACTGTACCAGCTACTGGGAAGACGATGAACTCTAGCCCAGCTGAAACCAGGACAGGCTGAAAGAGCAATAAATATTGATGGAGACATACAAGTTATAAAAATGACATGGCTTTTTAAGGTGAGTGTTGGACAAACTGTTCCAAAAGCAAATGGCTAAACTAAGAAAGTGGGCCACACTTGCAGGTAAGGATTAAACTGTAGTTCACAGATACTTGCAAAGGGCTTGTGGATCACAGTAACATCTCACCTGTTGCAAAAAATATGATGTTGTATGTAAGATGATGATGTATGAAGTGAGAGAGGTTAAATATGACTAGGAAGAACGGTACCAGTGAGACCATTATGGCAATCCTCTACCTAGGCCTTGGGCTGGCATTTCTAAAACGATTTGGGAAAGCCTCAGGTCTTCAAAACTTTGTCTTGCAAAGACAATCTTAAGAGCCTCAATCAATCTAGTATGTCTGAACAAATACAAAATATTGCATAGAATGCAAAGATGTAGAAGAAAACTTCTATCAGCAGACTTCATATCATGTATACTTTTTGCCCATTCCAGTAGTCAGAATAGGTTGTGATTATTACTGATTCTGTTTACTTTTAGATATTTATTTCTCAAATGGAAATTTGTAATGCTGCCTTTCGGCCAAACAGCAGTTCTTGCTTGGGCTCACAAAAATGGCAATAACAGTAAACTGTATCATTCTGTTCAGGTCTGCGTGAAATTTGTATAAAACTCCATTCGAATTCATCTTGTAGAAGATCTACGTAGAAAAAGTATTAATTAAATACGTCCACATTTGCAATGAAAACAGGCTTTGCAAATTATTTAAAGGGAATTGATAGACATATTAAATTATGTGTTGTTTGTTTATAATTTTTATTAATGTGATCCATTGACTCAATCTGACCTTATGAAACGAGCATGCATCTGAGATATGAAAGTTTTCCAGAAATACCCCTTTATTGTTACAGTTCTCTGAAATATAAAGAAACACGTTTTCTAATGACAGTATTTTAGGCCTGAATCCAAGAAAGCACTTAAGTAGGGGTACAATTTAAGCCTGTGAGGAATTGTATTGATTTCAGTGGAGGCACTTACATAATTAGAGCTACTCAGGTGATTAAATACTCTACTGGACTTGGACCCCATTGGCATAGCATAAAATTCACCTTTATGCAGAAATGCGGAGTCAGCAGAATGAAAAAAAATTCTCATAAAACTTGCAAAATAGGGACTCCAGTGTGAGCTTACACTCAAACTTTTCATTTGCAGAAAACAGAACACCAGCCCAGCTATAAGACAAATTGCGGGGCCAAAAAATGATGTGGTCGAGTAGCATCTCTTATTTTTCTTTTAAAACAATTGTTTCCTCTACAGTCATTTTTCAAACTGGAGCAGGCGACTCCCAGTGTAACCCAGGGAATAATCTCTGCCACTGAACGTGCAGAAGACCCCGAACGAGTGCGGGAAACTGATGTCTTATCTTGCCCAGTGGGAGACTCAGTGGGTCGTGTTCTGGGAAGAGGCTGTCAGTGGGTGAGTGGGTAGGTTGCATACCAGAAACTTGTCCAGAGATGGGTGCCCATGGGTGCACCCACCTTTTTCTAGGTTCAGTTAGGCAGCAGTGCAGTGCTGCAGACCCCTACTGAACCGCGACAGCATGCCGCTCAGAAACAGGGACAGAGATCTCTGTGCGGCATCGTAGAGTGGAAGGGAGGACGTGGCGTAACGCCGTGTGTAAGACACAGGACTAGGGGCAGGGTGGTCTGGGGCAGGAGCTGCATATGTAAACCTCACACAAGCTGCGTGGGACCTGCTCCATCCTAGCGTCAGTCACCATAATCACATCACCACTTCTCCTCATCTAAAGTTCTTCGTGCTGGTTCGAAGTGAGAGACAGAGCTATAACATAGACCTTATAGCGTTCTACTGCCATTTGACACTGGTGAAAACAGGCAAGAGACCATCTGGGTCTTGGGTCTCTAAAGCTCTGTGTCGAAAGTGTATACTAAGGACAGATCAAAGGGTTTATGTAAACATTATAGTGGCAGTCATTTAGAATGCCATAGCATTTTAGTACATGTCTGCTTATAGGACTTGTAAGTAAATTACATCAGCATATGTGTGTGGAATTTATGCAACAAGCTTCTCTCCGAGATTACCAGAAAATCTGAAGTATTGGGTTTTTATCCAATCTGATTCAATCTCATATGCCTCCACCTTTTTTTTCTTTTTGCAGAAACACTCACTGAATGCTTTACCAAGCCAAACAATTGCTGAAGCAGTTTGATGAGTCTGACTCATTTAAAGATACGCTTCACAATGTAGTAATTAAATTGTTCCGATATTTTTGATTCCTGTTATTACAACTAATTTACATAACCACATAATTAATTATATGAGAAAATTGCTCAGCACTACTCCTTTAAACTGGTATTTAAAACTTCTATGGCTTTGGAATGCAGACATATCAACTGCACCAGCACTAGGCTGTAATTACTCTCATCTTGTCAACATGTATTTCCTCTTGTGAGTCTACAACTGGTCAATCACTACAGGACTTAATTATCTATACTTACTTTTGGAGTTTAGCCATTTCCTGCCTGAATTTTTAGATCTCTGTATTGATTATTTTGGTGTTAGAATAGTTATCTGAAATACTTTTTCATTAAGTTGTATTCCAAGTAACAGTTATCAGTCCAGGACCGACTACAGACCATTCACTTTTCCTTTTTCTTTTTTCTCAGTTTTGCACCATGACTCTCTTATTTCTATTGTTTCTGGTTTATAACTGTCAAAACTGAAGAAGTATTTTTAAAATTCTTCTAGGCAGTTTTCATATCAACTTAAAAGCAACAGTAAATAAATTCTACGTAAGGAAAATAGGCCTTTGGCTAAAAAGAAATAAACTTGTTGATAAGAGATTTCCAAGTTGTGTCCCTATTTAACCTTTCTTTCTCTTTACGCTGTTTGCTTTTTCATTATTACTTAATCATGTTGCTGTTTCTAGTTTGTTCAGAATGTTTAAATGCATTGGCCTAAATACTGGTATATGTGTGTTACAGTAGCTTAGAACCCACAGAGACAAGACAGACAAAGTAGGGCAATAGAAACGGACACACAAAGAAGAAAATTAATTTCTCGTCTCTTGAGCAGATTTGAAAAGGCAATCCAGGTTTCACCTACATCACTCATAGTTCTGACTGTGTTAGTTCTTGTTTTTGAAATGAGACAAGAAAATGAGAAATGCAGTACAGTGCCTTCTGAGAGAAAAGAGGAATCTAAAAGCCAGTAGGCTGCACTGCAGCTCATTAACCACTGATGAAAATGATGCAGCTGAATCTCTCTGCAAGATTCATAAACAAAGATGAAACAGAAACGGTTTGCAATTGCTGTATTCTGAAAATGAAAGAGAAATAGTTCAAATATTGTTTTCCCTGTCAGAGCTGTTCAGACAGGCAGTATTTAATACCTAGCCATTTGCCGCTGGACTCTGGGCTAGCTGGATTGTGGCTCACAGCTTTATGTAAGTGCCGATGTAAACAGCGTCCAGCAAAAATCAACATTTATGAATAGATAGTACACACAGATATATGATGTGCCACAATTATTTTTTTTTTTAAGAAAAGAAGAAAGGTAGGACATGTTATATTGTATGTGAATTGTGGCTATATGCTATTAAACAAGGGATGCCTTGAGTACAGGGTCAGATTTTTCACAATATTTACACCATGTACTCCTGTGGCTGTAGCATAGCTGAACCTAATGTATAAATCATTGCACGGCAAGAAAAAGCTTAAAAATGTAAATATTGTGGAAGTAAACACTGAAGATAGCTTTATTCAGTTCATTGACCTGTATGTAATTTACTTCATTCCAGGATTTTCACAGCTTTGTTTTACAGTGCTTTCCTTTCTGCCTACATCCTTGCTTAATGCTGGTTAACTACAATACAATTATCTTCCTTCATATTACTTTTTATGTTGTAAATGAGCAGCATATTTGGTTTTCTGAAAATTTATAAGGACTTCTATGGCATATATTTTCTGTACATTGCTTTACGATGGAGCCTTACTGATTCTACTGAAATATTTACTCTCAACATATTTTACATTGCCAATTCTGAATATAGCTATTGCTCTTGTCAGATCTGCCACTATGTTTACTCCCTTTCCATTTGTAAATTTGCTTTTAGCATTCCTCGTAACTACATTTTATTATGTTAAAAATTGGAGTATAGACAGAAGGAGATGCAGGCTATAGCAAAGAGAAGAACTTCAAGTTGTAAATGCTTAAAGTCCTTAAACTCTTTATAGAAAGAAGATTTATACTTTTATCTTGCTATAATACTGTACAGTTTGAGATAATTATTTATACAGGATAATTTGCAATATCTGCAGAGAAACTTGCCCTCTCTACTTTTGTTCCAGTCACACACCAACAGCTGACATAAGCTACTTACCCTGTAATGTTGGATTTGGGGCACTTTTCCTCATACTCTTCAGAACAGCTATAAAGTTAAGATTATTGCTATTTGATAGCATTTTTTATAAGGGCAGATATCTTAATCTTGGCCTGATTCCAGGAACATTCCCAAATAAACTATTTATGCTACCCATATTTTAACTGTGGCTAGCATACTTTTTTCCAGGCATGTTCCTAAGTCATTTCAATTTATATATTTTGTCTAAGCATTAAGCAATTTGAGATGACCAGAACAAATCTCCCAAACAAAGACAAAAAGCGGTAAGGTCCAACTATCTGACGGTTTCAGATAACTGCAAAACCTTTGTGACTTGAGGCATAAAAAGTCAGAGAAGAAATCCCGAAGGTTTTTGATATATTTGTTTTTATTCTCTATGCAAGAAGACTTAAAAATATACCCTGTCAGGCAATTCCAATGCCAGCTGGCTTGCGAGTGCCAGCTAGATGGTTCTGCAGGAAGACACCAGGTCCAGCCTGGAGAGAACTAGATATCTGTGGGTTAGCTGGCTGGCTTTGGGGTCTTCCAGGCTGCTCTCCAAAGGCTTGATCCCACTGAAGTCGATAGGATTATCTCGGTTGATTTAAATTGTCTTTGGCTCAGATCTTAATTCCCCAAGCCAAGACCTCCATAGTGAGGATTTCACCTGCTAGTCCAATACGTAGCCCAAGATCAGGAAGATGACACAGTACTTTGTTGGGAGATATTTGTTAAACTTTGGGTAATAAGGACAGTTTTCAACTTGAATTGCTCCACATTATAATCACAATAGCTATAACTGTGCATAAAATCATCTCGCAGACAATCAGATATTTCCTTAATTAAATGTTAGAAGATTACTTATCCAACCACATCTGCTAGACTTTTAATGTTTTCCCCACATTCTCATATTTATGACGCTTTCTGTGATAACTTCTCATGACTCATTAGGCAGAATGTAGTGAAGACTAAGTACGGAAGATATAGAGAAGTCAGCAATTAAATTAATAATGACATCAAAGCAAAAGGATTTGTTAGAAAGAACTGGCCTATTGTTCTTCATTTATAAAACTTGCTTGGAAGGTCTGTATTTTCTGTTACATATAGTTTTGCTTCTCTTTTGAAGAAGATATACTCAAGAATACTTAGGTCTAAATTCAGTGGTGGTTTTTAGAATGTTAGTCACATGAAGAAGATGACACTTTAGCACTCTATATATGACTACTTTTGTAAGATAATTGCCTTAAAAATTAAATAGCAACAATGTAAGTCTTTGTATCATGATATGTCTTATCTGGTATTTTATGTTTAAGCCAACAATTTCTTCAGTTACGGTAGTTCAATGATTTTTGTCTCTTCGGTACTGGCATCAATATGTTAAGACTGTAGGAATTCATCTTAATTTCTCCTGACAGCTCAGTAGCAGATAAGTATCTAGAATAATCACAGCTTTTTGTGTTTTAGGGCATTGTTCTGCATTCCCCATTCACATTCAAGTCAGTTTAAGTCCCCATTGTATAATGACTGTAAAAACAGTTAATTAAATACTTTGCCAGGAATTCTTTTTTCCTCTTTTCATTTTATTTCTACACTGAATGTGCTTAATCAAGGGTGAAAAACATTTAATGAAGAAGTTTGTATTAGAATATAAAAAATATCCGCAAATAAATTAACTAAGAAGTGGACTGCATCAGGTGCAAGTGAGAGTATAAACCTGACAGTTAAAGTATGTACATGCTAAGATAAAAAGGAAAGAAAACAATGAAAATAAAAACCTATGACTATTCTCCTTCACTGGGTGCTAGGAACATGTATCTTCATTCAATTGTTTATACGAGGAGAGAGAACAGATGACTGCAGCATGGATATGCAGGCTGTCAGATTTGCCTCAAGCAAAATACATATAATCATAAATGCACTGAAGCAGTATTATGAATTTTGTTGATCTAACAGTAAATCAGGAGTTACAATACACTAAATATTTCTAATATGTGGCACTTTAAAATTTGTGTGGATGATTATGTAAACCATATGACCAATGACTTGTCTACTGCAACTATTTAACACACCAGATACCAAACTTTGCAACTTTTAATGTTTAGGGTTGGGGATCTCTATCTAATAGGCAATCAAAGCAAACTTTATTACCAGTCCATGAAAGACATAAGTATTCTCAAAAACCCTCCACTGCTTAAAGTCAATAGATATCTATATTCTTTTTTGATAAATAAAGTTCTGCTTGTTTCAAAGGGATGCCTTTTGATTTTTTTATTAATTCCCATTGCATTTACATTTTCATCTCATATTAACCAAATATTTAGTATTCTACTAATTACCAGCATGTATTTTATCTTGACACTGTTATTATAACTGGCAACTGTAAAAATAGGTGTATACGCCTTTCACCAGTTTGAAAAAGAAAAATCTGCATTTGATTAACAGACCTGATCTGAATTTAAAGTTGGCTGGAGGCTCTCATATAATGTCAAATGTCTTTGTACATCTGGGTGGGCTGTGCAAGAGAGCAGACTTTAACACCAGAGATCAGTCATGAACAAATCCCGAGAGAGCGTGCGTGGAACATCACTGATCTCAAAGGGCTGCTTCGGGGCAAAGGGCTCTCAAAGGTCATCCTGGTGTCAACGGGAACTAATCTGCTACAATCAGGAAGAGAGGTGATTGCAGCTTTGCCAAAATTGAGATAAGTAGGCACTGTGGCATAAATTAATTTGACAAATTACAAATGAGGCAAGTTACTAGGCAGGCTAAGCAATCTACAGTGTTACAGTGTCCCTCTTTCCCTGCCGACATCACTTTGTGCCTAGGTCACAGGATGGGAACGTGTCTGTGCTGCTGTCAGACGCGCTTTTCCTACACAAACAGCATTTTGACTCACCAAGAACTGCAGCGGCCAGTAACTCCTGAGCATCTAATTGGAAGAGATGGCTCCAGACATGATGGGCTGAAAAAAGAGGTCTGCGCTCACTTATGCTGGGGTAAATTATATGGAATTCCACTGATGTCAATGTGCAATTGTGAATAAGGAATGTTAGTGTCACTGTTTACAGGTTATCTCTCCGCAGATATTCCAGATCTGTTTGTTGCTACATAAAGGAAATATGCATAAGGTACAAATCAGTTATACCTTATTGATCAGAACGGAGGGCTAGCAGAAAGCGTCCTGTGTCATCACCAACAGCTGGCAAGGTGGGGGCGGGCAAGGCAGACCCCCCACATTCCTCCCCGCTCCTTTTGCTGTAATGGTGAGAAGTATAGAAACACATCATGAAAAAAATGAAGGAACGATGCAAAAATGTCATTCAGTCCTTCTCTCACCTCTTCTGTTTCTCTCAACCCTGTTCCGGCCATTGAGGTCAGATCACACCAAAAGCAATGGCTTAGGCTAAGACACTCTCGGTGTTCAGCAGTCCAACCTGATTAAACAGGGCTATCTGCACTTTCTCCCCTGCTTTTCTCCTTCTTATAGTGAGATGAACTGAACAGGGTGGGGAAAAATTTGCTCCAAAGGCAACATAATGGGCAGGCTCTAGACAGCCTTAATGCCATGCTGATTAAGGCAACAAGTATCCTTCCTTGTGAACACGAGGAGAAGAAATTTTTTTAAGGATTGTTGAAGACATCGCGGGCAAGGTGTGGCATTGGGGAGGATGACACCTACAAAGCAAAGACTCTGGAAAGGCTCACACGGGGCACACAAGGTGTTTCGTAGGCAGTGAGGCAGCG
Source organism: Pandion haliaetus (assembly GCA_013401275.1). Classification (NCBI taxonomy): domain Eukaryota; kingdom Metazoa; phylum Chordata; class Aves; order Accipitriformes; family Pandionidae; genus Pandion; species Pandion haliaetus. The sequence continues at coordinate 54,436 of VYZV01004626.1, read as the reverse complement.
CAGGGAATCTCTGCTGGAAGTCTGGGAGGGAGGAGGGAGGTTTGGGTTGGACACCATTAATGTCAGCCCAGCACAGGCTTGAGGAGTAGGAACATATAAGGGCAAGTAATATGGATTGTTAACATACAGATTATTTGACATTGGCCAAATTATTACAATAAGGAAGAAAGGAAATCTAAAAAGCATGATAGCATCAAGGACAGTAGGGGATACATCTAATCTCTTAGGTAGATTCATTCAATTCAGCCTGAATTTTCATGCCACAGAACTGCACAGAATGATAATGTCTACAGAACTGAGCAGAAACTCCTCCACGTCATCAGAAAAAGACCCACACCACCACTGAACAAACCGAGCATCAGGAATCTTGAACACAAACCCAAGGGAGAACAGCCGATGCTTTGGAGCCATCTGGTTGTTTCTGCTGAATTTTTCAAAGTGGGGAGTGACTGAACATAATCTGGAGCAAGGACAGAAAGGAACCTTGGGATTTTTTTCTTTGTAGAGAAATGATTCTTCTTACTGATTTACAATATATTAAGGAAATATTATACTGAAATTGTAAACCAAGTCAGTTAAAACTGTCCTAGTGAGGACAGTATCTGTGAATCAATTTTCTCTTGAAGCATATTCTGATAGACAAACCCCATTTATAGAAATAGTTCAATAGAGTTAGATTATTTTCAAAAGCGAGAAAAATATTTATTTACAGGCTGTTACTCCATAAGTTTACTGAATTTTCCATAAATATTTGGGTAATGAGTTAAAGGCATGGTAATTCATGTTTGGTTACATTACATAGACTTGCAAGAGAAAACCACTTCGTAATATTTTTAAAATATTACAGCAAAAAAAACCCCTTTCTGAAAGTAAGGTCCAGGTTGCTAAGGGACAGCTACGCCAAACTCATTGAAAACATGAAATCCAGAGTAACACCAAGAGCTATGTGTATATCATTTTCTCACATAAACGATCACTGAGAGACATCAGCCTTAATGTATGAAATCTCAGCCATAGCTAAAGACAGTTTGACGCCCTTCCGACCATTTTAGTGTCTGGATAACAGACACTCATTCCAATGAACCAGATATTCTTCAGTCAGACTCACTTAGATTGGTTATGCACTGGGGGAGGAAATGATAAAAAGACCAAAGACAGAGTTGATGACAGAATAAGCTATCAGTAGGTTGACTAGCATCAGATTTTCTTTATAGTCTCAGATTTTTTGTTTGAGGGAAAGCCTTGTAAAGGCAGATAGTGTCTTCTAGAAGTTCCTGGATTGAGTCCTTCCTATGTGTTTTTGGCAGAACTAAGAATTAGCAGACACTGTCTTGAAATCACAGTCTCTATTTTACTGCTGGGGAAACCAAAACTGAGAGCAAGTGACCCAGGCCTCAAGGAAGATGCAGTGTCAGAACTAAGGCTAAAACTTACTGCCACATAATCTTCACTCCATGTAATCATCCAAGTGCCAATTTTAGAGTGAAACACTTTGCCAAGCTCCTCCAACACCACTCCACTCTGTTATCTGAAGGAGCTTCATATCTGACTGCTCCGTAGCCCCTTTACTGAAATTAAGTTTTTGCTTAGTGAGACAGGCAACCCGCTGTGAGAATTCCATTTTCTGTGGACTTTGACTCGGGAAGCGGTACTGGCCATACTATCTGATACAGATTGCTCTGCAAGCTGGCGGGAAGAAGGGTGGCATCAAAATACCCATCCAGCCCCAATCACTAATTTGCTAATCACCTGCAAGGGTCTCATTCATACTCTTCTGTTCTCTAGCTATGATCAAAACTTCTACGGAAATTTATGTTAACTGAAACTGCATACAGTAGAGGCTAGACAGGGTGTGGAACAGAGAGCACCAAAATCCTCTCTTCCTGTACCCAACAAGTATATCCTAGTTACATACCAGTGGTCAGGTGGATCACTGGATTTATCTTTGAGAAGGAATTTTGCTCTATGCTAGGTTGCCAGGGATCTCAAATTTTTGCAATTCTCTTTTATATTAACATTTTAAATTTTTTTATGACATCAAATTAATATATTCCCTTTAACCTGTTTATACCATTGCAGTGGCCTAAGACATTTTTTTACCTTTAAATTTCCTTTTCATAAGCTGTGCCCTCCAACCCTACGAGAGGACTGATATGTTAAATCTTAGTGATTAATATAGAGAAGTGGGAGGAAGATAACAGCCTGTAATATGAAAGTGGGAACAGATGTTTTGATGATAGCTTCTGGCGTAAAACTCTGTATAGCATTTCTTCTTCACCACTTCCTCCCACATTTAAAAACAGAATAAAATAGAAAGCAGAGTTTATATTCATATATGATGAAGAATTTCTAGGGATTATTAACAGACAGAAAGGCACCATCAAGATCATTTGGCAGAAATTAATCTCTTCTTAGATCATCACTCCCACTTGACTTATCTGCTGTTCTGGGTAAGTTTATTCTTCTCGTTTAAATAGTTTTCATGTAAGTGGCTATGAGCACACATTCCAGGCTTCTTGTTTAAGCTTAAGTTGTTTGACTCACTTTCTGAGTTGCTCTGGCAATATCTTTTACTATTCCTGAAACATTTGTTTTCTTTTTCTTCTTTTTTTTTCCTGATATCTATAGCATTTTATAGCATTTGCTTTTAGCAGAAAAAAATTAAGTAATGCAAAGACATTTTTTTTTTTCCACTTGAAATATGGGTTCTAGACACTTCTATCTGCGTTGTGGTTTTTGCCTTTTAACTACATTGATGATCACTGATATTTTGAGTATTACTTCTGTGAAGGTGTAAATATCTAAAAATAGGAACTAAATTAGCAAAATTTTGAGAAAAATCTGTGAGTTGGCAAATTGCACTGCACTCTGCATGGAAAGCTGAGAGAGCATGCAACCAAAAATAATACTGGAGTGACACAAAAGTCAGATCAGTGTACACGCTATGAAAGCTTTGGTTCCTCAAGGAAAAGTAAGACAAAGTCTCATTACAAGAGAAAATCTTTTTTTATAGAAAAAAAGGAAAAGTAAATGAAGGCTGAGATTACAATTGCTGGTGCTGAATGTAGCACTCAGTACATCAGTTTTGCACACTCTGGTTTGGAATAATCTCTTAATTAAGAAGTCTTTAATCATGAGTGACTAAGAAGAGACTCTGTTATAAAACAAAGCAGAACCTAGACTGCACTTAAATTTTCAGTGTCTGTAGTGAAGCAGTCCTTATAAGTTAGTGCCTACATTTGTAGTACAAGTCATTGAAAATATGAAATTTTTTTTCTTGAAGGCTCTATCAAGACAATTTGTTTACCTAATTTTAGGTATGCAATTTATCAAATTGAATCCTATCCCCAATTTTAAAATATTCAGGATATGGGACATAGTACAGTGATCATAAACAGGCATTTATAGCAAAAAGAGATACAGCTGACATCTGAATTAAGAGTAGCACTACTCAGCATCAGCAGTGTCACATGATGCAGGAACACATGGCCCACTGGTCTGCACTCATGATCGAGCTACATTCTCAGCCCCTTGACTTAATCCATTCTTAAGCAAGGAACTATAGCACTAATGCCAACAAATCCTCCAGGCTTCCAAAAATTAACACAGAATAGTCTTCCCATAAACTGTGCTACCTATGACATTCAAAACTTTACTAGTGTACAGAGTTACATGGCAGAAGAGCAAATGTGAGGCAGGCACTGGTTTTCTCTGTGTGCATGAAATAATTTCTATTATAGAAATAGTAAATGCATTCAGATGGAATCCATCTTTAAAAAGCTACTTATTTAATTCAGGGTATTCCCATGCTAGCAAAATCATATTCACAGTAATACTGTGTACATGTTTTTAGGAAATGTATGTTATGCTTCAGTGAAGACTCAAGTAATATTGATATCTTAAAAAGTAGTTAACCACCTACTTCAATGTTATGAACACAGACTTATAATAAGGACCATTTTGCCCTATATGACCGCTTAAAGTATTCTTTATCACAGATATATGATAAAACTTCTAATCTGGAAATAACTATGCTAACTGTAAGTAAACCTAATTTTTAATATATACATTTTGTGCCTCAGCTGTCTGCTACCAATATTTTTGACAAGAAAGTAATTTTTTTTTTCTGTAGCTGTAAAGGTCATGAAAAGTAGCAATGCCAAAATTTAAGATTGATAATCTCCCTAAAATTTATCTTGATAAGAATAATTGAGTTAATTTCTTTCAGTTGGGCTATAAGAGCAAATACCTCAATCTGCATAAATACTCCTTAGAAACATTTAAATTTGCCTTTATCAGAAATGAATTCATTTCAGTAAGGGATATAATCTTCCTTCCTCACTTCTTTGTCCCAAATTCAGAATCATGCAAACTTGTTTGCTGCCACAGATACCAGGAACTGTAGCAATTACGATTATGCACAATCTTGCTTTTTCCTCCAACAAAGCTTGAGTGCTCCTTGGCAAGGTCTCTGCATGCAAAATGTTATTCAGCACAAAGGGAACTTGATTATCTATTTCTTAAAAGTTTTTATAGTAATTTCTACCTCTGCAAAGTGTGTGTGTCGTCCTGAATTGTTTTACAGGGACTATATTCACAATGAGAAGAAAAGATAGTATCACAGTTAAAATACGCTTAGTACATGCAGCAGAAAATCTGTGTGTTTAAACACTAACTATTAAACATTCAAATGAAATTGGAAGAGAAAGAAAAAGAAGGAAAAATTGAATGGAGGAAAAGAATGTTCTAATAATCGATAATAACATACTATTAATACATTATCTAGCTACTGATGGTATCCTAGAATCACAGAATCGTAGAATGGTTTGGGTTGGAAGGGACCTTTAAAGGTCATCTAGTCCAACCCCCCTGCCATGAGCAGGGACATCTTTACTCGATCAGGTTGCTCAGAGCCCCGTCCAACCTGACCTGGAATGTTTCCAGGGATGGGGCATCTACCACCTCCCTGGGCAACCTGGGCCAGTGCTTCACCATCCTCAAGGATACGATTGCTTTCTGGGCTGCAAGCACACATTGCTGGCTCATGTCCAATTTTTCATCCAGCAGTATCCTCAAGTCCTTCTCTGTAGGGCTGCTATCAAGCCATTCATCACCCAGACTGTACTGATACAGATCTAATACAATAACCTATGTTTCTAAAGAAATCTACATATTTGAAAAATAATTTTACTGGTAGATACTTGACCGCAAACAAGCTATATTTCAGCAGTCACTAGTTTGTTTCTCTGCTCTACCACTTCTAGTGAAAATAATATAATCTTCTTTAGAATCAAAAGCATTTTAACCTTGCCCTTTTGCAGTGCAAAAATAAAAGTTATGATTTTTTACCCTCCAGATAGGTTTAAAAATGAAAGCTTAGAGTGTAAATAGAAACCATGCAAAACCTATCTTAAATCACTTATAGATATGATCTGCACAGTTTTTTAAAAAAGAAAGCTAGTTTATCCAGTGTTTTTCTGCTGCAATGACCCCAAGATCAATAAAACCAGAATCCTTAATCTTTCATTTAATAACAATTAATATATTTAAAAAAAAGCTTGAAAAATAGAAAACTTGAAGATCTCTTTTTTTGTTATTGATATGTTGAATATTTGGTTGGGATAAAGGTTTGTTCATAGCTCATTTTCATTTACATTGGCAATCAATAATACATTATCATCTAGACATGTCACGATAAGTGTTTTTTATTGCTAACTGCACTGATTAACAAGTGTCTTCTGAATTAGCTCAAGATCCACACTCTAAACTGTTACATGTCGTATCAAGAAGACAAAGACTGCATAGCTTCAAAATGTCTTTACAACTAACAAACATTTAATTAAGCTTCACCTTTTCAGTGAACAAGGTATTAGTCAAATTATGCACCAAATAGTAATAATTATAAAATTGTATACTGTTATGAAAAGAATCTACATAATTTAATAGAAAGATTAAAAAAACCCCCTAAAACTATTAATTCCATGCAGGCTTTTAATGTAACTGAGGAAAAAAACCCAAAAAACTTTCCTGCAAGGGATTAAGGGGGACCAACTCCCTGCAAGGATAAAGGAATTACTGATGTTGAGCTGTAACTCATAACACACCCATTTTCTGATTTTCCATTTGTGACAAATATGAAGGATGTACAAATATATAGTTTTTATGTATGCATAATCACTCACACGTATATACACAGATGCATGTGCGTGCGCGCACACACACACACACACACACACTGCACATAGACCCATGGAGAGATTTCCAGGAAGACTGAATTAAGCTGTAAGGGTGTCGAGGTTCAACCCCAGCCAACAACTAAGCACCGGGCAGCTGCTCACTCACTTCCCCCCTGCCCCCCAGTGGGATGGGGGAGAGAATCGGGAAGAAAAAAGGTCAAACTCATGGGTTGAGATAAGAACAGCTTAGTAGGACAGAAAGGAAGAAAATACTACTACTGCTAATAACAATAACAAATGACAATACTAATAACAGGATTGGAATATACGAAACAAGCGATGCACAATGCAATTGCTCACCACTTGCCGACCGATGCCCAGTTAGTTCCCAAGCAGTGATCCGCCCCCCCAGGCCAACTCCCCCCAGTTTATATACTGGGCATGACGTCACACGGTATGGAATACCCTGTTGGCCAGTTGGGGTCAGCTGTCCTGGCTGTGTCCCCTCCCAACTCCTTGTGCCCCTCCAGCCTTCTTGCTGGCTGGGCATCAGAAGCTGAAGAGTCCTTGACTTGGTCTAAACCCTACTGAGCACCACCTGAAACCATCAGTGTGTTATCAGCATTCTTCTCTACTGAACCCAAACCACAGCACTGTACCAGCTACTGGGAAGGAAATTAACTCTCGCCCAGCCGAAACCAGGATGGCATCTCAAATGGCATTAGACAACCGTGTGTAGGCTGCTGAATCATCACTGATGAGTTCTTTTTCAATTTATGTGTTTTCTGGCAACAGTCCTTGTCTTTCATAACACTCCTTTTATATTACAGAAGAATGTAAAAGAAAATATATACTGAAGTGGACCCCCCCTTTATTATCCTGACTTTGTTGGTGCAACAGACTCATAGGTGACAGGATATTGTATAATTGAAAGACTTTGAATTTCATTGGAGGGATACTTGCTTCTGTCTGGATAAAAATGTCCAGAAAAGTAATTTGCATTATTGTCAAGGTCTTTGTTCTAGTTTAGACTGGCACAGAAGTTTCAACATGTACCTGTATGAGTCCTAATTCAGAGGAAATCGTTCAATAGTTCAATAGTTCTGTCACCAATACAGACTTCAACAGTCATCAGTCAGGCTCATGGAATGACAAAGTAATTGTGTCTACTGTGATGCTTATAGATTAGGTTACAATTTTGATTTTTTTTGGAGAGTCACTTCTATTTTATCAAGGTAAGGACTGCTGGATGTAGAGTGTCATTATTAGTAGTTTTCTTTGTTTTGTTTTTTTTAGTTTCCAAGTAGATGGTTTCAATCCAGACGTAAAATCTACCAATACTTTACATATTTTCTTCCCAGTAGCTGGTACAGTGCTGTGGTTTGGGTTCAGTAGAGAAGAATGCTGATAACACACTGATGGTTTCAGGTGGTGCTCAGTAGGGGTTAGACCAAGTCAAGGACTCTTCAGCTTCTGATGCCCAGCCAGCAAGAAGGCTGGAGGGGCACAAGGAGTTGGGAGGGGACACAGCCAGGGCAGCTGACCCCAACTGGCCAGCGGGGTATTCCATACCGTGTGACGTCATGCCCAGTATATAAACTGGGGGGAGTTGGCCTGGGGGAGTGGATCACTGCTCAGGAACTAACTGGGCATCGGTCAGCGAGTGGTGAGCAGTTGCATTGTGCATCACTTGTTTTGTAAATTCCAATCCTTTCAATTCTTTTATTATTATTGTCTTTTTATTATTGTTATTATTATCATTATTAGTTTCTTCCTTTCCGTTGTATTAAACTATTCTTATCTCAACCCATGAGTTTGACCTTTTTTCTTCCTGATTCTGTCCCCCATCCCACTGGGGGGCGGGGGGGGGAAGTGAGTGAGTGGCAGCCCGGTGCTTAGTTGCTGGATGGGTTAAACCATGACATTATGACTTGTTCATGCTGTGAGCATGTGAATGAGTCTCCAAATGTGGTATTGCTTCTACTGTGTAATTTGGTTTTTGGTCCATATAATAATCTTGTAATTTTCTTTGCTTCAGAAGATTCATTTTCTAAATGTCTTTTGTTTTGCTTTGAAGATATGAGAGATAATGAAAATGATGGAAATACTTTTCACTGCTTAATTACAACCCCCTCCCTTTAAACAACTACAAAAAATGAAATGAAGAGTGGACATAAATCCCATAAGAATAGTGCTGTCTTCTACAATCTCTGCTCATAAATATTATGCATTGCTGCACACTGGTATATATTCCTTAACACTTGGAATTAGTTTTGCATATATTAAATGCATTGAATATGATTAATGCAAAAATATTTTATAAGCAACTCCAGCAGAAATGAAATGCTGGGGATTGATAATATGCATGCAACCTTCTTAATGGAACAAATAATATTTTTAATAGATAGAATTATTTTAAGTACCAATTCTTCAGTTGTATTTTACAACAGCACCCTGTATGTCATACAGTATAATTAACACATTGGTTGACAAGAGCTTCAGAGGCGGTTGAAGAGAGAGAGAGAGAAAGGAATCAAGCACAAGAACAGAATTCTTAATAGCTACAAAGTATAATGACAACAAGGATGCTTTGACAACAAGGTGTTCCTTTTTAAATGCCTTTATATTTACTTTCAGGTACTTATTTAATTTATTAATAGGTAGCAGTGCATCTGGTATTGTTTTCAAAATAGAATTCTATACTAATTTGAAAAAAAAAAAGTTGAAGTAAAGGGAAAAGATAAAGCCAAGTTAAGAAGTAATTTAGAAAAAAAAATCCAATATAGTTTAAGCCACACTGTTGTGCCTGTTTTTACAATTGACTCCCTACAAGCTAAGTCTCAACAAGGTGAATTAATGCCCCTTTCCTGCTGCCCTGTCGATCTATGCATGTCTTGAGATCAGGACATGCGAGTCACTGCTGACTCTGAACACTTCAACATGAAACTGCTGTCACTTCCTGAGCTCCTTTCCCTCCAGAATATTCCTGAATCTCTTCCCATCTTCTTCCAGAAGTAAATTGTCCAAAGCTTTTGAAGAGTCTGCCATCCTCCAGCTAAATTAGGAATATAAACTGAAAAGCCAGCAGTGCCTTCATACTCAAAAACTTTTAGCAGCCTTCAAAGTCAACACAACTTTGGGTGTTATTTGGATGAACTTCATTGTTACTACAGATTTGACTTTTTAATTTTCATGCCTTTTGCTTCTTTCCTTTTCAACTAAAAAGCATTTAATGAGAAATTGGGGCACAATACCCAAATTATCTATTAAATGTCCTCACTTTATACTAGCAGTCATAGGCCCACCAACGTCATTTTATTCCCTTTCCTTGAACTCTTCTTCCCAGTGACAGCTGAGGCTGAGGAGGTTCCCATTCCAGCTCCTCTGGTGGCTAGGACACGTCCTTGGGAAAGTAGGAGAGGATTACAGGATGTCTTGAGTTCAGTACCTACAGGTCCTAGGTTTGTTGCCCGTCTGTCTCCAGCAGCGTCTCTCCAAAAGAAGGCTCAAAACATGGATTCTTGGGGTGGTTTATTCCAGAGATTGCTCCCAAGAAGCAAAACCGATAAGACTGAACCAGGTTTGGCTCTTTCGGCCCTACCTTGTCCTCTGTGACTATACCAGAAGACTGCACTCTTAAACGTTGCCACGTGCCTTCATATTCATATAAAGTACATAACGCATATTTCTGATTTCAAGCTATTGCGCTGCATCTAGGCTACAAAATTTTGTAGGGCTACAATGCAGCTTTCACACCTTTTAGACACTTTGAACTGAAAAACAGCTCCCATACAAGGAGTTCCAGAAAACGTGGCCAAGTGCTCTGGAAGCAGCCAGTCTGTTTTATATGGATCGAGGCCCACCCAGAGTGGACACAAGCCAACCTGTGGTGAATACAATGGTGCCAGAGCTGAAGCTGGAGCAGGGGAGGCAGCAGTCGCGGGCTGTGACACAGGGGTTAAACTGATAAGGGCAGAAATTGTATTTACTGGGCTACAAACTGTGTCCTGGCACTGATTGACAGGTGAAATTTCATTCAGTTTATCTGCATAATTAGAATTCTGGATAATACAAGATGGTCATCTTTTCTGAAAATATTAGAGAGGCCTACATATAAGCTTAGGAACCTAGATCTGGACTTTTGTTATGGTAGCAGAACATCAAATTAATAAAGGCAGGCTTGTTTTCATAGACCCTTTCTCTGAATTAATCCTTACACTTTTAAAGTAGGAAGAACTGATTTCTCAGTTTTTATTGAACAGAAATTCTCCTACCTCCTAAACAGAATACCACACCTAAATGTGGTAAATTTATAAGGAGAATTTTGGCTTTTTTTTTTTTTTCCTAATTTATTATGAACCATGGATTTGGGAAGTATGAACTCTAGAAAACGAAATAATTCTAGGTGAGAAATATATGAGACCCCTATTACACTGCTGAACAAAAGTCATAGCAAACCAAAGTTGGCAAAAAATATTCTAATAATCCTCAGGCTGATAGATTTTGAATTTAAAGTATGCTCTGAGGGACAGAAATAATAATAATTAATGCTTTGCACTTACACGTGATCTATTGTCTGAAGATCCTGAGTACTGCACATTATTATCTCATTAAACCTTACAACACCCCTGTGAGGGAGGAATGTGCTTTATTATAGATATTTTACAGATGAGTAAACTGAGGTATTCAATTAAGAAAAAACATGGAAGCTCAGTAGCAATATTAGCTCATATTGCCACAGCAGTTAAAAAGCAAATGCCACGATTTTGTCCGTAAAGCAAGAGCAGAAACAAATAGAGAAGTGATTAAAGCTGTTCTAAAAAGATGACAGGCCTTCATTTAAAGCACCAATTTGGGTTTAATAGTTTAAAATAATACTTTGAAAGGACCATTTAAGAATACAGAGAAAAGGTTGCCCAGAGAAGTTAAGAATCTTCTATTTCTAGAGATTTTCAAAATTTTACTGCAGAAGATTCTGAACAACTTGAATGTAGCTCTGTTTTGAGCAGGTTAGACAGATGATCTCCAGAAGGTCCTTTCAGACCAAATCTTTCTGGTTTTTTATAATCAGTATTACACTTCAGATATTGAACTCTCAAGTACGTAATAATCTTTAATAAAAATCATCCATCATGGACATTTACAAACTTCACAATATTAAAGAAATAACCTATCACAATTTTCACTCCAAGAAGAGAATAAATCCCAGAATTTTCTTGAAGTCCATTAAGAATTATGCTATTCCTTTATTTGCAAAATTAACAGATGCTATTTATTGTAAAAAGCAGAAGTAAACACACACGAACAGAAAACCAGACATATGAAATATTAACTCTCATTCAAACATATCTGCAGAACTCTGTTCTTTCTGTTTTAATGGAGTTTTGATAACTCACTGGAGACCATTACACTTCAGCCAGGTAATTTCATTATTTTCCTAACTATATCAGTTAGAAAACAATTCTTATAATTTAAATCATTAATCTTAGCCTTTAAATTTTTTTTACCTCTTTAACTTATTTAGTGTAAAAGCATGCATTTTTGTCAGACCTTCTATTTACTTGCTTTGTAAACATATAGTGGCTTCTTTAAAAATTTTATACTCAGAACTTTTAAAGTGTAGACTTTTTTCCACAATAAAAACATCAAATATCTTCTCAAATTTCCATAAAATGTAATGATAGCTCTCAGATGGTATGCCTAACAGTGAAAATCACTAAATGCCTTTCAAAATTTTTATTTTCCTTTTTTCTTCCTCAACAATCAGAGGAGCAGAAGAATGAAAATAATTGTCCCTGCTAATTGTGTCATTTCCCATTTGGCAAACATTCAATGTCCGCTTAGCAACATTGAGAACTTCCTTCTGTTTAATACTGGTACAACATTACGTCTGTGCAGTGAACAGTTTGATTATTGTTTGATTAGAACGTTTGCAAGGATAGTGATGAGTAAAGTATGTTATGTATAGGGTTTAATGACAGAAGGGACTTCAACCTGGTCTGACTTTCTGTAGACAAAAGGGCATTACAGTTTACTTGGTCCTTCTAGGAAGACATGTAGTCTGATTTATAGCTACAGAACTAGAGAATACACAAGTTTATTGAGGACTTTCTTATATCTTTATCACTAAAGAGACCATTGCTGCCTGTTTTCCACATGATGGAAGTTTTCTTATGAGCTATGACACAACCCTCCATTATTTCTTCCTGATAAACTGAACTCTTACATCTTTCACTATAAACCGTGAAATCAATTTTAGACATTTAACATTGTCCACTCCAATTTTTCATCAGACTTTTTAAAATGAGCAGACAGTGTGCTATCCTGTCAATGTCTCAAGGGTGAGGGAAACTGAATGTCCATACTGAAAAGGCGTTAGCTTACCTATCTTGTCTAGGCTAGTAGATATATTCCTAGTAGACTGGAGAACTTCATTACAATATGGCTACGTAATGTAGATACAATGCAAATAACTTCCTTTAACCATGCAAAATCCGTCTTCAGCATTGGCTACTGGTATTATATAAGTTTTGATATGATGTTATAGATTTAGCCTGTCCCCTTTCATTATAGAGAATAAATAAGGGGAAAGAAATACTGTTGTTGTAAACTTGAAGTTTTGAAGCAGATGGACTAACATTTCTAATGACAACATGAGTCACAGTTTCTTTAAAAAAATGAGACAAAATAGAGCATGGGATCACACATAAAAGAAGAATATTCTAAAGTTAAATTTCTAAAATATATTTGACTGGATATAACTCTGAGACTTGGGTTTCTAAATTATAGAAAGAGAGAAAATAAGAAATCTTATTATTTCTGAAGAACTTTGAAGCACCTACAAGAGCAAATGGCTATCTTGGGTTTACACTGTGGTTTTTTTCCAGTACTGCTTTTAACATGTGTCAAGGTTTAATGCTAATGTTTCTTCCCAAAGTACTAAGAGTAAATGAATACAATTAACAAAGGGAAATACAGGGTAGTGAAATGAATACAAAATTAGAATTCAGAGGTTTCATAAATAAGGTAAAAGCTCTCCTGAAAACATAAAGCAAAATATTTTCAAGTGTCAAATTTAAAAATGGTCACTTAAATGAAATAATTTTCTTGTCCTTTCTTCTTTCAACGTAGTCTTCTTTTTCTTACAATTTTCTTCAGGTACAGGTCAAAACTGGTTTGTACAGGTAAAGACTAGGAACATTTGGCAGACAGCAAAATTGTTTTCTTTCAGGTATCTAAAATCTAAAGGTTTTCTTTTAACAATTTTATTTTTAAAAGCCTCACTGATAGGGGACTATACTCCAATGACTGAATTATTGTGTACCCCCATATGAAATTCTAAAAACACCCTCTTCTGACTCAAACTAGACTATGCAGATTTTTACTGTGATGAATTGATTATTTTTGATCCTTTCCATTAAAATCTAGCTTGAAGCTGTTAAAGACTGGGGAACTCCCCGAAGACACATGTAACAACAGAAACAGAAAGGAGGAAAAACTGCCCCTCCTGAGGCACCAAAATGGAGATAAACCAGACATTTTACATCTCTACTGTTTAGTTTCTGGCCGAATAAGTAAGCAATACTTCTCAAGTAAATTACAATTCATAAAATAAAACTACAGTATTGGAAATATAAAGGTACAGCTTTCTATACTTTGGATTATTCTGCCTACTAGTTATCAGAAATACTTTAAATTGTTTATCATGTTTCCTTCATAGATATTTTAGCTGGTTATGTGGTCTCACAGAGAAGCTGTGACGGTCTGACAAATTATAGTCAATGTCTCAAACATTCATTAAAGAACTTTGGTGGAAAAGATGCCTCTGTAAAAATGCTGAATTGTGTGAACAGGACAATGTGGCTGGAGGAGAGGGCCTCACGGAGGGTGGGACCACACTTCTCCAAAGCCACAATTCCTTATCTTAAGTGACCATGAGAAGGAGCACAGCATATGCGCCTGGAGGAGGGGGCCCCACAGAGGATAGGACTGTGCTTCTCTCTTAAGCAGTCATGCCAGCAGGGAAAGAGAGGCAACTCCCCAATGAACCCCCCCAAGCTCACTGACTGATTCCAGAGAAGTCCAGGAACGTGAACTGCGCATGTCGAGATCACCGACTAACACACTATAAAAGAAGGAAGAACGAGTGCTCGGCGTGCGCCCTCCAGAACCGGATCTCTACGCTGGCTGGACCAACGCTGGACCCGGGACTGATGAAAGCCTTTTCTTCTCTCTTTTCCTTTTCTTTCTGTCTTTATTTCTGTCTTTTCTCTCTTTCTCGCTCTTTTCCCTCTCTCTTTTCCACAAGTCCCTACACCCCATCCTTTGAAACATAAACCGTTGACCAAGTCTGAGACTAGGAGTGGATCTAGCCGCCCCTGGGCTCCTCTTTGAGAAGAAGTCCAGAAAGCAAGGGGGTCCACTCTGAACCTCGTGACTCAACAGGAGGGATCCCCTTCTGACACAGTTTTGTGTTCCACTTCTTTTTCTACACCTCCCTTCTCTTTTCAAACGGTGGCTTAATGACATGATGCAAGGTTCATATTGATAAATTCACTTGTACTTGGGCAAGGTTAACTAGTTTGAATAAATGTTGATTGTTGTTCAAACTCCCCTGGTGTCGTTTCACCTTAATTCTGACAAAGGAAATCCATGAACCTGAGTCGCTCCAACTGTGGGACGCAACAGAAGCCCAGCCCTCCAGCTCTAACCACCACCTCTACAGGTTATGAGATCACTGGTGGATGAGATCAAGGTCCTTCTATAATTCTCTTTGTTCCCATTCTTCTTATTCTTCTTTCTGGGACAACATTGTTAAACTGTATAAGGAGAAAGCTACATCGCATCTACAATTAAAAAAACAACCAAACAACAAAACGTATCAAGTCAACTTTCTTTTAAATGAGTTTTGACACTGTAGGAAAGAATAGAGTAAAAGTCTGTTGTGGCAGGGAGTTCAGCCTCATATGTCAGTACATATCACTTCAGCTGTATCATTCTCTATTTTCAATTACAAAGGTCATGTATATTGAAACCAGTGAATCTTTGCATTATATTTAAGACATCCAATTCCATCGAGGGCTAGGAGTTCAGACTAGCTTGTTGTTGACTTTGGATAATCTGCTTTTACTAAAGTAAGTTTTTGGTTAATGGTCTTATGAATAGAATAAGGAATAAAAGGTAGTTTAATTTCCCATTTTTCTTTTTCATTGTTTGGTATACTTTGGTGTTCTTTTATTGAAACATTTACTTTTTAAAAATGAGTTATGGCTTGATCTAAACTGCTCTGAAAACATAGCCCTTGCATTGGAACAAAAGGAAGGCCAGCCAAATTCCATTTTATTTAGTAACAATCAAAATAATAGAGGCCATTGCACTCAATTTCAGCTCCCTGGCATGATTGAACAGAAACTTAGAGGCTTAAGGTACTTTCCAGGAAATTACATAGCAAGACCAAATCTAGCATATAGATTTGGCAGTACAGGAGATGAAAATGTTTAGAGGTAGATAGTACAGTCTCTTACAAATCTTGGAAGAACCTCCCTCATTTCTATAAAAAGTTGATTAGGGTATTTAATGATGTCTAGCATAACCACGGTATTTTATCACTTTTAGCCTGAGATATTTGACCTTGTTCTGAAACATCTAGATCTTAGTATATAAAGATGCAGTGAGATCATGTCAGCAAACAAAATTAAGTGTGTATTACTAAAATTACACTTATAAGCAAAAATCCCAAGGCGTGTTATTAATAACCCTTTACTCACATTCAATAACCCTTTACTCACATTCAAAAACCTCTTTACTATATAAACCATTCTGCCAAAACAAAAAATGCTAATTGTGGAGGTAGCTCGTAACCAAGATTAATAATGACAACCACATAATGGGTTCATGTTAAAAAGAAAAAAATAGTCTACTGAGCAGAGAGAGCAAAAGAGACAAAGCAATATTGCAAACAGAGATTATATTGAAAAGAGCATTTGGCATTTATAAAAACTTGGTAGTTTTGCAGACTTTGGTCCTTTTGCACATAATACTATGACCTTTCATCTGACCATAGCCTTTTCTTTACCAAATATCTTTTCTTGACTGTGTAGGCATGAAACAGAGCTAAACACAATAAATTAATTTATTATTAAATAAATTTATTATTAAAATAAATTTATTATTAAATAAATTTAATAATTTTTTGGCATAGAATATGAAAAAAATAATCTAAATTCCTAATTTTGAGCAGTGGTAATTAAAAACCTTTTATGATCTGTTGTTTTATCTCATAACTCAATTCTTCCACAATCCATATGCTATCAGATAAGCTTACTAATTAAAAAGGAATTTTACCTCTGAATACTGGCACAAAGACAACTTTTAAACTTTTGTAGGTTGCTATGAATGTATTTTTAAAATATGCTTTATATATTTAACTTTATGAAACCTTTCCAATATTTGAAATTCAAACTAATTGCAAACTATGTAGAATTCAGTGAAATGTTTGCTGCTGTCACTAATACTGCACACTTAGTTTATCAACCAAAATAACAGTTTTGTTTAAGTGAATGGAAACCTTAGTCTTACTTTTTTTGCTTTTTACTGTATTTATTTGAAACTAGAAATATGCTTTACAGCTGAGTAAGTGTTATGGGAGGATAATGGTCAGAATTTTAAATTTGCAAGATACCGAATGCCTGTTGAACTGATGAATTTCAATACGTAAATTCAAAAGAGCTTTATTAATATCTGGAGACTGCACTGGCTTATTGGAAGTTAAAAAGTCAAACCAAATCAAAAGAGTAGTATATGTCTTTCCAAATAAAATTAGAATATTTTATTCTTGAATCTACAGCTTTTAAAGGTCATGTTCTGTACTGTAATTAAAGATAACTGTGAAACAGAGGTACTGTAAAAAGTTGTTGACTGCTTTTGTTCTGTCCTTGATTCAGTGTGACAATTTGTGCTTATCTGCAAAATGTTCATGCTTTTCCTCCTGCAGATCTTTGGAAAGTCATCTGTCACATAGTCCAATAGATGACCTTGGTGTTAAACTTCTGAAGTGAAACACTGAGGTTCCCATACCAGGATTTGGGGTGACACTGCTACTGTGAAAAGGCAAAAATCCTGTGCCAAATGAGGAGCCACCTGGAGCTGGCTGATAAGAAATATCCCCAGATGACCATGCCTTAAATCCATTTCATTTCTAGCTATCTGCCTCCATCCCCTTCAAGAGTAAAGCCTGGAATCCTTTCCTGAGAATCAATACCTCTACTCATCTTCTTTCAGGGTTTTAAGTGATAAGACACAAGAGATTGACAGGCATATGTCAGGGCCCTGAGGGTCCAGCCTCCCTGCTGCTTCCTCTGGGCCCTTCCCATGGACCCAGGAGCCTCATTTGGTCCCAGTCCCTGTTGCGGTGATGCTGTTGGGGAGTCAGTCTCCAGCTTTGTCTTTGTCCTGTCTCCTGGATGGACTTCAGCCCTACGCTGTAGGTAGATGGACCCTTCAGACCCACCTTGTAGCCTTGTCTCCAGTCTTGCTTCTAGACCCATTTGCTCCTGGCTGGACTTTGTCGATGGACCCTGGAGCTGGTTCATTGCTCACTGTGTCTGGCTTGTCCCCTGCTGCCAGCCCCTTGCTCTGCCCACAATGTTCAACCCCTATTTGCGGAGCACTCTCTGTGCTGGGCTCACCCTCATGGCTCTCTGACAGAGCGTTCCTGTTACTTTATAGCTTTATGACTTGAAACCTACCAATGACATGAAAAAACTTGAGTCAAAGAGTTTCAGATCCTGAAATTATTTGCACTGACATCTTCTATTACCAGGAGAGTGCCCTAGCCTCAAGGCCATCAGGTATCTTCCAAAAGATGCAACCTTCACCTTTTTCTCTTCCTCAGTGAAGAAAAAGTACATAAAATGAGCAAAGAAAATGTGGAGATAGAGACAAAAATGAATGACTTTTTAGCCTAATGCTTAAAAAACTCATCAGAGAGAGAACTAATGGTTTTCACAAGATCTGCATCTTTGCAGGAAATCTGTGAAAGAGGACCTTGCTGGTGTAAGTGATCTAACCACAAGGCTACAAAAGCAGTCTTCGCTTTGTTTCTCAAGTTATGCAATCTCTTTGGATTCACATTTTGGGGCTGATGTGCCGCTATTCTGGCTGAGTCTTGCATTTAAGCCTTGAGCCGATTCCTTATATGGGCAATATTTGGCACCTATCTCCCAGTGGTACCATGAATTTTAAGTAATAAAGGCATGGAATTAAAATAAATGCGAAAGGTTGTTTTGCACACTAACTGAACGCTCAAGGTGGAGCAATTTTAAGACCAAGCTTAGAGGTTTTCTCTTGTCCAAAGACATCTGAAATCTTCCAGGTA
This sequence comes from Pandion haliaetus, assembly GCA_013401275.1. Taxonomy (NCBI): domain Eukaryota; kingdom Metazoa; phylum Chordata; class Aves; order Accipitriformes; family Pandionidae; genus Pandion; species Pandion haliaetus. Next base: position 35,884 of record VYZV01004626.1, on the reverse strand, counting down.
AGCCTCTTGCCAGTTTGTACCTACAATGAGCATTCCAAATACTACCTAGCACAGTGTACTTCAATGTAAAAGCTTAATAAAAACATGCTAGTGTGAACATGCAGTATAAATTACCACATCGGCTAACAAGTCAGCCATTGCGTGTATATGATCTAACAAGTTCAAAACAGCTTACAGTATAGCTGTATCAAGACATTTTTTTTGCATGAGGAATGGAGGTTCTTAATACCATATTGTCATTTCAAATTGTTTTCTGTGCACTTGTATGTGAACTATAATGGTCTGAGAACTCTGTATCAGTAAACTCACAGCAAGTTGAGAAGACATGTATTACAAAGCCAGAAGGAGTGAAAGGGAGAAAGAGAGCATGAATGCTAATGCCACTGCTTTTATAATGCATTTGGTTCAGAACAGCAGGTCTGTTAGTGTTTGCTGATATGCTGATAAGCATGAGGTACTCACAAGTCAAGGAACAGAGCGAAATACCTCTGTATCTGCTATTTATGCACATACAGCCATATATGTGCAACCTTTTATTTTTTTAATGCATAGGAAAAATTACAGATTTATGGAGAAAGGTACTGCTTTTCTCAAAAAATCCCCAGTGAAATTATAAATCATGCAATATGAATATCTGCAGATAGAGAAGTGTGGAATAAAAATTACCAAACAGAGACACTAGCTCTAAGCAACATCAGCTAGCAAATCATCCACCTAAGATGCAGTGGTAAGGACATCAGTTCAAGCTACACTGAATACTGCACGGTATAATACAAGCCATTTTGAAAGATAATTAGATGCATAATTTCCTATACTGACTGCATGAGAAGCCCAATCAAACTAAATTTGTCATTCTACTGACACATTTTTGCTACCCTTAATGTCAATTTGCTGCAATTTTTTTCCTCCCACTGTGTTGTTATTTTTGGTGAGGAAGAGTGCCACAGAGCCCTGAGGTATATTTTGCACAAATCAATATATCGGAATGACATCTATGAAACTCATTTACAAAAAAGACTACAAAAAGTTTGAAGAAGAGACTGTAGTGGGCAGACCCATAAATTCACATTTGTGAGACCCTCTCACTTTTCTCATTTGCCTTATATATATTTTAGTTTATAACAAAGGCAGAAATTTTTGTGAGTTACGGATGATTGAGACATTTATAATCCTGTGTTAGTGATGTCAGAACTAAAAAGGTCAAATAAACAACACAGTTTCATGATGTCCTTATGAAATATAACAACAAAAAAGATTCTTCCATCTGACTTCCAATTCCTATGTCTTCAATATCTTTTCCTGGTTGACTTTATTGTAAAATCTGGGATCAAATAGTGTAAAAATAGTGTAATTCCAATAAATCAACATTGGTTTAAACCAAATCAGTATAACTTCTTCTCTCCCTCTCTCACATGCATGAACACACACACACATCATAAAAGTCTCCTCAAATTATGTTCCTCTTGTTTGTGGTAATAAATATGTATACTTTACACTAAGCATAGTTCATTAATTACAGTATTCATTATATTTATTAGAGCTTTCAATAACCGCAGGTCATAACTTCCACATAATTAAGCCTGCACATGTGGACTGAATGTCATTTATCTCTGTGTCCCGTTTTCCTCAAAAGATTATGTTCAATGATTATTTTCTCAAGACTTTTTTTTTTTTTTTTTTTACAGGTACAACCATAACATTATGTCATTGTTGAATTTTACTAGGCCTAGTTGTTTCGTATCTGACCTGCCTGAGTGACACAATGAAATCCACTGCTCGAAGCTGTGTCTCTCTCTGTAAAGGGGAATCAGACAGCCCGTAGCGATCACTGCACTAGGCAGCAAGCTATGAAACAAGTCGGTAGGAAACAGGGAAGTGATTTCTCTTCGGATTCAGAGGTGCCTGTGTTGAACTGGGATGTGCGTACCAGAATGTGCAAGACAAGTACTGAAGTCATCCCCTCTTGTAAAGTGAAGTCTATATTATTATGTGTATGCATCACACTGTTCTGTAATGGAGCACTCCCGGGGCAAGGTGGAGATACAGCATCATGTCTCTTCTCAACTAAAGTTGTTTAAGCTTGGCTGTTGCAGTAGGAAGCCCTGTACAACAGGGTGTATACTCTGAGATCCCTGCACCCAGCTTCATTCTGGGAATAAGCAGCAACAAATGCGATATTTGGGAAAGAAAAATGGGAAGTATGGATTTGTGGCTGGCAGTTCACACAGGGTTTTGACTATATCTGATCTAGCCCAGACCTGTTTTAAGTAGAGTACAGGAACATTCCTGGGAACAAGGGCTGAAGGCAAGTTCATAATCTCAGTGGGAATATGTCCGCGTTAGGCTGCTGAGGAGCACAAACTCTCTTGCATGCTTTTTCTCACATCTGTGAACCCTGAAACCCTCACTGTGCAGTAGTCTGGTTACTACAGAAAGGGTTTATACATCTTGCCCAAGTCATAAGCTGGTCCAGTAAGGCTTGGCATTGTTCTCAGTGCTGGAAGATGTAAGCTGAGTAGGGAACCAAAACTGCACCCTTCTTCCTGTGTGATCGTTCTAGTAAATAGTGCTGTTACAGAAAAAAATGCGCTATTGCTCTATTTATTATTAAACAATGGAAGATGCCAGGGTTCTTTGTTTGATGTAGGTTTTCAGTCCTCCTCCATCAAAACTGTATCCTTTCTGTTCATGTTCCCAACTCTACTGTCAAGTTAATAAATGCCTATGGACATTAAAGCAACTGAAACGCTAAGCAGGGATTTGGCTTAGAAATCTATGGCTTAGTCTTTCTGATAAGAACAAGAATGTTTGATGGAACGTATATCAGCTTAGTAGGACATTAAGAAGGCTATTTGTACAAGAATATTTTTACCAATATAAAGACTGCACAGCTGAAACATGTTTTTTATTAATTAATTTCTTTCTTACTATTAATTTCTGCATCAACTTGCAACCAATACCAAATACACAAACACATAAAAAACCATGAAAGGAATAAATTTTCACCACCCAGAGCTATGGTTTTATACAGTAAATACTGAGAAATATAGTGCAGTGATTCACTCAATAAATCACTAGACATATCCTATTCCAAAACTGGCAGCAGTTGTTGTTTCTTTATTCTTTTTGCCTTTGTTTATAGGCTTTGCTTCTATGTGTGTCGCATTCCTGTCAGACACGCTTTGTACCAGAGGGAAACTACTTCTACTTCATCTGATGTACTGTGCTAGTTTTCTACTACAGAATGTGTTAAATTGCAATCATTCATCTAGTACTGCATTTTCAGTTTCTGTTACCGAACTACGTCTTAATTATACCCAGCAAATGGCCAGCTATAGAGTATGGCTCCTTATCACCAGACACACAGAAGCAGAATATCTTTGTACTTACACTGTTCTCTTCTAACACCCCTCATAGGTCTGATTTGAAATGGTTCTCTACAGGGAGCCTAGAGAGATGCTAATATAATTGTTTGCAATTTGGATGTAAAGAAAATTACTAATAGGTTCATGGAGGCTGCTCACAAAATGACTGTACTTCTTATTACAAGATTCAGCATTTCTGAATGCATCCTGACCTAGTTTGCTATACTGAGTTTTCAAAGCAAGGATTCTTACATAACGGTAGCTTCATTTAGGACATACTGGTCCAGATTCTCAAGGCTGTACAAAGCAATGTACGGAACGTCCTACTAGGAAAAGACCTGGCATACTCTGGTTAGCTTTAGGTAGGCTTCAAGAAATCAGCTGGGTATCGTGTGACTGAATAAAAGATAGGCTGGAGGGGCTGTGGGACAGCTGAGCCACTCACCCCACTCTGCCCGGGAGTGAATGACCCTTTGAAGAGTAAATGCAGGGGAGGTATGTTCTCTAAATATTCACAGGTGTAGCCCTAAGAAATAATCTGTACTTTGATTTTCCTGTATGCAGAATAGACGCTATGAGAATGAACATTTCTTAATCTTACTGCTCTTTTGCTGAATGGTAATTGAAATGAGGATCCTATAAACTAGTTTCTACTGGAAGGACTAGTCTGTGAGGTAGCCTCTGCGTATGTCCTCAGTGTAACTTGTTTATTTACATTTACATGGGTAGGTAAGCGGATGCATAGGTATGCTGTAGCATAGACAAGCTTCTCTTGCTGGAATCTAAATCCAAACACCAATATCCAGTTCCTGAAAATTTACTGTATGCAGCAAAATTAAAGCATACACACAATGTTTTCTTGCTACAGCACACCCAAATAAAAAACAATACAAGTAATTCTGAAGAAAGAGTATATGAGCATGTTAAAAAAAAATAAATGCGAGGACATATCTATAATACATGTTGGAGCATGGTGAAGAAATCCACAAGCTAGGTACGGTCTGAAATGTTAAGATCCAACAAGTCACTGACACAATGCAATCATCTCATGGATTTGCCCAGGAGCACTAGGACATTCCGTTGGAATTGGAATGGAGCAGGTGGGCTGTGCCTGGCCCAAGCCAGCCATGTGTGTCAGCTACAGTCCTCTCTGATCTGGATCTAGGGAGAGTACCCGTGAGGTGAATCCAAGTCTAACTGCTCTGGGTGTTTGTGAAATACTACTATCTCATGGTGACAAATGAAGCAAAAGCGGGAGATCATCACACAGCACTTTCTTTTACCTAATTTCATGCATTGTCTCACTTTCCATTTCCCTGTTTTGGGATTATTCTTTACAGAGAAGCTTTCTGGGTTCAGTCATGCATGGACATAATGAAAATGTATTAAGACCACTGGGGGCTCTATATTGATTGAAACAACAGCCATGTAGAACTCTGACTGCTAGTAAAAAAAATGTTGATTTTATTGTCTAATGCCAGCTAAGCAACTCATTATCTTATAATGACAAGTCTGTGCCCTCCCTTCACCAGACTTCTGGATACATCAAAAACAAGTGTAATGACAATGGAAAGATACTTCTCCAGTGCTTGGATGTCAATGAAAATAAAACTGGGCAACTCTCATGAGCGCTACACTATTAATAAAGATTATGAGTATAATATTAGAACAACTTTAAAGAGAGCAAAACCTATCGTTTTATTTTGTGTGCAATTCCATGTGATAGGCACCTTGTAAGCGTACATACGAGCCAACATTCATCTTGAGAAATAGATTTAAGAATGAGAACTCTATGAATCCATACTGGGCTTTCCTCAATGTTTAGCTCATGCTTCCAGGATCCTGACAAGACTGATATACTTGTGAATTTGGTAAGATACAAGGTTTGGGGAACTTTGAAGTAAGTGGGACGTTCATTCACTTCAGAACACAAATACTGGAGTCTTGTGTCTATTTTTACTAAACCTTCTATCTGTATGCTTATTAAAATAACTTTAGTGAAATAAAATAGATTACTAGCAAACTAATCCATATCAATATTATAGCAGCACCTGAACATGGACAGGCGTTATAGACAGATATACAGCATTTCCTATCAGGAACATTTTCAACTCCCCTTCCCTTCCCTTCCCTTCCCTTCCCTTCCCTTCCCTTCCCTTCCCTTC
>VYZV01004626.1:0-30326 GCA_013401275.1 Pandion haliaetus | reverse complement strand
CCCTTCCCTTCCCTTCCCTCACTCCACTTAAACTTTACTATATATGGGCATATACACAATGTGGAGAATTAAACAAATAATATTAAAACTATCAGAATTCTTCACTACACAGAACTGAATCCACAGATCTTTTAATAAGTGTATTCTGAACACACTAAAAAGAGGAATTAAAGAGGGATATATTTGTGAGTCCATCCTGTGTGGATTGTTTTCTCCTGTATAATCATAAACTTATTATGACTGATTGTAATAATTTATTATCACTCTCTAAATTCTATGAATGGAAGAAGTATGTGTTTCCTTGATCTCATTTACCACTGTCAAGTTGAAAAGGTACGTGAGATTATAACAGATGCATCAGAGACTCCCTATTATGTGAATAAAACCCCAGCAAATTAATATTGGTGGGATGAATTCAGGAATACTTACCTACTCCTTGAAATTGATTATGAGAAAAATAGTCATTTGCGTGGAATTTATCAAAGCAGACAGGTGGAAAAAGATGAAAAAATGTATTTTTATGAGTATAGGAATATATTTCAATGCAACTTATATTACAAGATACCACTTTCTTTTTCTGACTAGAAAGCCAAACTTTCATTTCAGAATATGCTGATAAACCTGGCAACAGTAAATGTCATGCTGAAACGCAAAGTCAATGGAAACTAAATGAAATGTTGGAGCACCCAATATGAAGTTATTCTGACATGCAGCAAAATAAATATGTTTTGAGTGCTGTGAAGTACAACTCAGTTAGTGGCATTTATCAGATGCAAAATAACGTATTTATAAAGTATGTAAGTGGCAGCACTGTATGGGAAAAATAGCTCTAAGGTGCATTTAACAAGTTTTTTAAAAGTCTGTTTATCTCAGAAAAGTCTGAAGTTGAGTATTTGATGACAGATAAATAAAACACAAGCTTCATGAAGTATGATAGTTATCTGCTTCCAAGAATTTGATGAGCTATAGAACTGTGCAATGCATAAGCAGGTAATTAACATATTAAACATATACAAAGAATATATAGTTCATACTTAGACAAGAATTCAGAGGAGCTCAAATCCACTTACAGTGGTTAGGTTACAGAATGAATAAAAGCTGCCTAGTAAAATCAGAAAGGCATCAGCCTGGGACTGGCATGTGAAATTGGTCATCTTCTAGAGACCTGAGCAGCCCAGGGCTGAGTCTGTACGTCAGCAGAACAATTGGATAGGATTTGGTCAGGATGCATAGCTACTGCTGTGGTGAGGATAGCTGTCTTTTACAAAGAATGTTACATACTGGGCTTTTGCGTAGGAGGCCCAAATCAGCATACACCTTATCCCTTCGTCACCTGTGAATTAATATATCTTCGTTCACAGGACAGAAAAAAAGGATTATGGTTTTTTTTGCCAGGGGTTGAAAGGATCTAACTGTGCATTTGTAGCACAAAAGAGGCATAAATATGCTTATCTTTTCTCCTCAAAATATATTTCCATGAAAAGAATAATATTGGCAGAGAAATAAATTGGTATAAACAGGTTGTGATTGAATAGAAATGAGGTTGCAAGCCATCAAAGTGATTGAGTTCCTAGAACAACTTTACACAAGTCATGGAAAAAACCTTTACTGCCTTTAAATGGAACTTCACTGGTTTGTGAAAAGAATTATAAAATGTACTCGTCTGCAATAGCAGGAAACCAAGTTCAGACCCAGAAGACACTTTCTGACAATGTATTACATCATAGGAACTTCTTTTACTTCATAGGAGCTTGTTTTTATGGCATGTTTAAGATAGGTGATTACTGAGTAGCCAGTCAGATTACACGTGGAATGAGATGATACCTGCAGATTTTGACAATCAATTACTCTCAAATTAATTTTTGGTAACCCAGCGCATCTATAAATAAGTATACACGCTAACTTTCCTTGCTAGGTTTCTAGTAAACACTGTTGAAAGGATTCCCAGTGCACTACCTTGTCATTTAGTGATTCATGCAATGAGCTTTAACAATATCTTGAGGTCAAATGTACTAATCAGCAACTGAAAGACCACTTAATTCTACAGTCAACTTATGTCTAGGTGTGAATGCTGATACTGGATGGATGAAAGGGGAAGGAGAATGTACAGTTAATTCTACCGTTAATGGTGATTGTTTTTCTAGCTAAAAAAATAATAATAAAAAATTAAAACACATTTTAAATTTTCAAACAATTTTACACATTTTTTTTGTATACTTTTTCCCTACATTACTGGTTTTGAAGGGAACATTGGTTAGTGATTAACTCACGAAATGAGAAGATGGAGGCAATGGAACAAGTTCCCAACTTCATGTTGTGTGTAGGCAAAAATAAAATAGCTTTAAGTAAGATTGTGAAAAATATGTTAATTCTGAAAAATAGACCCATATACGCAATGATCAAGCTCATGGGTAGTCCAGTTTTAACTTAATCAGTGGCCTGAATTACTCAGCACAATTTTAAGTGAAGCCATAATTGACTTCAGTCTCTGGGATACTTGCAGAGCTCACAGCTACCTTTCTTTGCATTTTCAGGCCCTGACATTTCATTTTTCTCAGAGTTTTTCTTCTCATTATCTCTTCTGTCTAGGTTGTTTTTTGAACTCCCAGTTATTTCACAGACTGAATTGGCTGACAGGAGAGTCCAAGCCATTATTTTTAACTAAACTTTGTTCAAATTTGACCTTAGCTGAATTAACATCACCAGCTCAGCACATGATCTTTGAAGAGCAACATCTTGTCAGGCTACTACTACTGTCTGACCCTCAGCCAACAACATCAATATATTTAGACTAAGTATATTCAATTTTTTTAAACAAAATTAGCATGTATGCATTTGGACAGATAAGGTGCATTTTAATATGCTTTAAAATGGCTGAGTTATAAAGTTCTTGAAAATGAAGGTTAATAATGAAGCCATTGAAAGACACTTGAACGCAGCAATAGTGCATAATGGCTTCTTGATGTATAAAAGAAAACTCATATTCTCTTTTAAAGTTCCTAATGATTTTTCATTACTCTTTTGCAGTACACCTGGACTACAGCTTCATACCCTATGAAGTGCAGTCTAATAGAGGCTTCATCCTATCACTATTTGTCATCATTTAGAAGGTGCCTCAGGAAAGGACACATTAAAACATCTTCAGTTCCTCTCACTGGTTCAAACCTTTACAGAAGTTCAATTTTACAGAAATTGTAATTCAAACAATATATATCTGCAGTATTACAGCATGCAGGTACTTTACTTCAGCAGGCAGCAAATCCCAAAGACTCATATTTACTTACACAAAGGTTTCACTTCAAAGATAAAATGACAAGGAGTTTTCTTTTATTCTCTTAGCTCCCTTTCAAGGAGCTTAAAAAAACCTTCCTTTTTTCCCTTTGAAAAAAAAATAGCGTCTTTAAATGTAACAGCAGAAAACTACTAACAAAAACATGTTCCCTGAAGAGCTATCAGTGCAGGTAAATGAATTCTGTATCAGATAGAAAACAACTGTTTGTTAACTCTGTCAGGGAAACTGCATGAAACCGCTGAGTTTTGCACTAATTGTAAGAAGCAGATCCATTATGGAAATAGTGTCAGAAACAGTTCAGAAAGCTTCACAAGAGACTTGGAGTTCATGTATTTACATTCATTTTCTAAATAATTCAGAGGAGAGAGTCTTTAAAATGAAGAAGAAAAAAAATGATCACGCAGAGAAATAAATCACGTATTTTCTTCCAAACTGGTCTAGTGGGCAATAGGGAGATGAAATAGCCAGTCTGTTGAATTCTGGAGTAATTTCGATTGGAAGGAGAGGGGTCATCTACTTCAGCCTCCTGCTCAAAGCAGGTCTACCTTCAAAGGCAGAGGAGGTTGCTCAGGACTGTGTCCAGTTACATTTTGAAAATCTCCAAGGACGGAGATTCCACAACCTCTCTGGAAGCACTGCTACAACTTCTGACCATCACCCCCCGCCCTTTTGTTGTACGTGCCAGAGAAAAGCCTGCTCCATCTTCTCCAGTGCCTCCCATTAGAATGGAATTAAAGCCTCCCCTGCTTGACTTCTCTTCCGTGGGCTAAACAAAGCAAGCCCCTGTGTGTCTCCTCCCAAGTTATGTATTCCAGCTCTCTAACTGCCTTAGTGATCCTCTGCTGGATTAGCTTTACTTTATTAACATCTTTCTTGCACAGGGGCCCAGAATGAGACCTATTACTTCAGATGTGGCCTCCCCACTGCGATAACAGCCTCCCCGAGCCAGCTGGCAATGTTCTTACTAATACACCTGTACTGGGTCGGGCTGGGATGGAGGTAATTCTCTACATAGCATCTGGTATGGTGCTGTTTCAGATTTCTGACCAAATCAGCGTTGATAGCACACCAGTATTTTAGCTACTGCTCAGCGGTGCTTGCACAGTGTCAAGACCTTTTCTTTTTTCCACTCTGCCTCTGCAGTGAGGAGCTGGTGGGGTCACAAGGAGTTGGGAGGGGACACAGCCGGGACAGCTGAGCCCAACTGACCCAAGGGATATTCCAGACCAGCAATAAAACCTCAGGAAAAGAAGGAGGAAGGGGGGGGGACTTTTGTGGTCATGGCGTTTGTCTTCCCAATTAACTGTTAGGTGTGCTGAGGCCCTGCTTTCCTGGAAGGGGCTAAACACCCACCTGCCGATGAGATGTAGCGAAGGAATTCCTGATTTTGCTTTGCTTGCACAAAGCAAGTTGGTTTTCACTTTTGCCCTTCTGATTCTCTGCCCTACCCCGCTGCAGGGGAGAGAGCCAGCAGAAGAGTGGGGACTCCCCACCAGCACAGCAGCATTCTGTGTGTTTAGCCTTTACCACCACAAGAGCACAGTCCTGGCTCGTGTTAATTTGCTCATCAAGCCACCCACTCTGGACCTTTTCTGCAGCGCGCTTCCCCAGCACATCAGTCCCAGACCTGGCGCACGAGGTTGTTCTGTCCCAGGGGCTGAACTTCCCATTTGTCTTTGTTGAACATCATGAAGCTACACTGGCTCATTTCTCTGGCTTGGTTAGCTCACCCTGACCGGCAACCCTTCCCTGCAGCCTATCAGCTCTTTCCGCCAATTTGTTGTCATCCATGAACCTGCTGAGGGAGTCAGCTGAAGTATTGATCCCATAGTTACCGGAGCAGGTCAGTCAGAGAGGCTGTGGTGTATCTGTCAGGGGAGATTTTCAGACCTTGACTGGACAAGCCCCTCAGCACCCTGATCTAACTGTCAAGTTAGACCTGCTTTGAGCAGGAGGCTGACACAGATGACCTCTTGAGGTCCTTCCAACCTAAATTATTGGTACAAACAGAAAATACAAAAGAGAGCCTACATTTTCTCGATTTACTAGGTCATATGAGAGCAGTACTTACAGAAGGAATAATTACTATTTCCAGAAAGAATAATCAACTCTTCCCATTCTGACAATGCTTTGATTACACCTCAGATTGGGTGTATTCGTATACAAGTGATTTTAAACAGGTAGGATTTGGCAAATCCCCATTTTTGGAAGAAAAAATGTAAATGCTTTCTAACAGGAAGATAGAAGTAAGACTCTATAATAATTTGAGAAACACCAGATATTTCAAATTCCATTATATGGTAATGATGAACACCACATAGTAAACCAAATTATGTTATTTACATGTTGCTGTCAGCAGGCTTTCATACCTGAAATTTCTTCCTAAGTTGATCCAAAAGATTAATATATACTGGATATAACTGTCAAGGGTATACCAGAGGTTTTTAAGCCTCTCTGTGTGTTCTCATTGTGAACCAAACTTTTGAATTCAAACTTTCTGTTATAGGATAGTTTAAAACCAGACCCAAAGGCATGTGTATAAATTCTTATTCCTCTCCCACTACTCAGAGATGCTAGAGTTATGGTTGTATTGATGAAAGAAGGATACTTACAGCTCAAAGGATATGCTTTGAAATGCTTTAGAATTCTCAGTCCCTGTAACCCTCTGAATTAATTGGCTAAACTGCACACTCTCATATCTTTGCAGTCCTGTTCCAGTGCACTGGAAACCTAGAGCAGTCCAAGATAAAATATAATTTCATATCTATGTACACACATACAAACACACATGAAGCCTTAGGAGAGAGTTCAGATAGATACAGGGGAGATAAAATTATTTGCCTGCAGACATCCACATTTTCTGAGAGGAACCTATTGGGGAAGTTTTTGAATGTGATTGATTTCATCCAAAATAGGCATCTAAAAATGATGAAATGAGTCGTTCACTAAAAGTACCTCTTTTCCCCTGCTTACTATGCAGCTGTCATTTATCCATGACTATTTCAAAGAAAGATAGCTCAAGCTGCATGAAATTAATACCATCTCTGGCTAAGGACTTCATACTGGGAAGTGACAAGATTGTTATTAGGGACTCTCCATGTGCTTCCAGTTTCTGAAATCTTATCTACAAGGTCTGGTGTTCTTTGGGATATTACTGGGGTGAAAGCTTCAGTGTGGGATTCACCTCATCTTACTGAAGGTGTCTGCAATATTATCATTACCATGTCATGGAATTCCAGTAGCAGCTAAACCACCTGTTTTTTTCCTGGAGTGAATCTGGAATACAAACAATCTCATTTCCAGTACACNCCCCCAAACCCCAAAACCCCAGCCTATACATATGTTGATAGTGTACAAGTTTGGATTCATTGGTTTCTATTCTTCTTCACTTACACTCCCAAGACTACAGCCTATGGAAAGAAAAGATTTGAAGTACAAGATTCAGTGAACCCTCCACCCAAACAAAAACACACACTCCCAGCCTCAACCCTCCCCCTCTGTGCTATACATTTATTGCACATCTATGAATAGGAGAGGGGTTTGGGTTTGGTATGTGGTCTTTAGCTGATTTCAGTTTCCCTATGAGGGCTGAAAAGGCCCTTCTCCCAGTCAGAAGGGGCAGCGGTCAGAGCTGAGGTACTGGGATGAGAGACATGGTGTAGAGAGAACTGGGAGCGTGTACTGGCCTGCCTACACCCAAACTGTTACTTGCACTGAGAATTCCTGGCAAGTGCATGATGGCTTTCTGCTGAGCGACAGCCCTAGGGCAGAGGTTGCAATATAAATAGTGATAACAACAGTTGTAACCTGTCTGCTAAGCTACTACAAAAGCCGACCTTGTACGTGGAACAAATACTCACTGGGTTTTTTTTCAGGTCAGTTATAGCCTTCCCTTCTGTTTTCTTTTCTTTATTATTTTTTTAAAAAAATCAACTTCAGCATAACTATTGCACCTACTTTGCTTTGCCTTTTTAACTGAGGAGTTATTTTGGGTCCTTCCTTTATCAGCACTTTGGAAAAGGAAGGCTGGGGCACAGGGAAGGGGGAGAAATGTCTCTCTTTCTGGAAGATTGAAAAAGAGAAACCTTCTGCAACCCAACCATTTCTTTTTATATGGAATGTATTTCCCAGCTAATGCAATGGAAAATATTGCTACTCTGTTAGCAATATTTGTTGGATATATTTCTTCATTCATACTGGTATGAAATGTGCATGCTCACATACTTTATAAGGTGTACAGTCAGATCCTCACTAGGAAATGGCTTGGTGTAGCATGTACCAAATGATTTATTCACATTGATGATGCTTATTCTTTACGCCTGGTCCTCCTCCATCCTTTATTTGTAGTATAGAATTATTGTGTAATATTTGTACTGTCCTTAACATGCTCACTATTAAAAAATCAATGAACTTATATAAAATTGATTTTCAAACAGAGCCTACAGAGTATTCTGTGTGAAGTTACACCTTGCTTTTAGATTTTGTTCACACTGCTTGTCTAGGCAAAATGTTTGGAATTTTATTTTAAATAAATTAATGTTTTAGTTATAGACTGAATTTCAATAACTGACTTCTAAAAATACCTTTTCTATCTTTTATCTTCTCTAAACAAAGAGGGATTTCTTTCAAACAGAGAATGAAACTGAACAGCTGGGTTGAGAGTCTCATTATCCCTATTATGAGATGAAATGTTATATTTTCAGCTTAGGTTTATTCTGGCAGATTTAAATACAATAGTGTGTGATAAAACCATGGAATTATTATTTTTATGTCATGCATAATAATTGACCGAATTACAAAATTTATAGGTGTACATATGCAAGATGATAGTGCTATCAGACTAACCAAATATTGTAATTACTCTTTCTCCGCAAAATATTCAATACCATACTGAAAAGGTCAAGGTAACACCTTCCAACTGTCTGTATGCAAGCATCCCTGCAACATGAGGACATTTTTACAGTGAGACTGGGTGGACACCAGAGTAATTAATTCTGTATGGTGAAGTGAGGTAAATTAATAAAATTATTTTATATTTAGATGTTGGTGAGACAATGACCCAGCCCATGTACACTACAATATGTAATAACTATAATTAGATGATCAGAGCAGTGAACAATATGTTGCCAATGGATTTGGTATTCAGCTCTATTAAAAATTCACAACAAATAATTTCTTGTATTTCTATATAATATTCTGTAAATCTATAACTTTCTAGCATGGTTTTTGCAATTATTACAGTACACTGGAAAAATTATTTTTATATATTTTATAAGTGTTAAGTGTATACATGATTCTGCAAAGTAACTTCATCATTTTACTAATGCTTTCATGAAAATGGAGCCCTAGATATTTATTCGCTGAGTGAATAAAGCCTAGTTAAGTGCGTTGTATGAAGTACTACGAAGTATGCCACTGCAGATATTGCAAGGCCTATTGACCTTTTGCAAGTGATGTCTCTCCCTCATTATTTTTATACAGTAAATTGTTTTGTATAATGCTTTGAGTAATGAACTCTATCCAGGGATATATTTTAGAACATAACTGGACATAGTGGTATCTGAATATGTTGATACGCTCAGGCAAAACATCTTTTAAGAACTAACATAGAAGAGGCTGTGCAAACTGGTGTCAGTCCACCTCTACATAAGCTCTGACTTCTCAGAGGATATTCAGAAAGTACTCAGACTGCAGGACTGGTTGTGACTAATGAATGGTACTGCAGCTCCAGGAAACAAAGGGTCATGTAACTGGTATTCAATCCATTCTGAACAACTATATCTGGAAAGAACCTCCAAACCTGTCAGTGAAATATTACCAAACAACCATCTGCTTTGTGAAACAAGAGTCATGAAAATATTATTTGTAAGCACTCCTGTCATGTTGACCCAAGCTAAGCAAGTTGTGTTTTGTGCAATTGCAGCATTCCCTTGTGTCTATTCTGCTTCTATTCTGATGTGACAAAAACTTGCTATTAATTTCAGAAACAATAAATTCAGTAATGTCATGTCAGACACATCAAGTTAGATGTAAGATACAAAGTAAGTCCATATGACTTAACAAATTTGAAAAGATATAGGGTATCACAGATGTCAGAGCTGATGTGCTGTATTACATTACTTTCACTTCAGATAACAGCTACCAGAGCTGATGAAGAATGCTACGTCTCCCTTCTTGGATCTCTTCACCCAATTAATCTTGAAAGGAAGTCCTTATTTATACAGTTAATGATACTGAAATAATCTGATATGTCTACGCTACTTTATAAAATCAAGTTATAGGGAAGTTGGAAGTAATGTGTACTCACAGATCAGCCCACTTTTGTGAGGCCTTGGTAGGCAGAAGTAGGCCACATCCTACAGGTAAGCAACCTACAACCAGCATGTCTAGATGCAACTAGTGGTATAGAATAAGAGAAAAGTCTGTGTCAGAAAAGACCTCTGGAGACCATCTGGTCCAATTTCCTGTTGAAAGCAGGGCCTTAAATTAGGTTATCCAGGGATCTGACAAGGCAAGTCTTGGATATTTCCAGCAAGGAAAATTTCACCACTTCTCTGGGCAATTTATTCCAATGTTGAATTGTTCTCATGCTGAAGACTTCTTTTCTTGAATACAGACAAAATTTGCCCTGAAGCTACTTGTGCCCATTGGCGTCTTCTGTCACTGGGGATCCTTGTGAAGGGAGTACCTTGATGTTCTCTGTGACTACCTTTTAGGTGTTGGAAAACTGTGACTAGATCCCCCTTGAGATGTCTCTTCTCTAAGGTGAACGGACCCAATACCTTCAACCTTTCTTCATATGTCCAGTTCTCCAACCCTCTGATTATTTTGGAACCCTCTGTGGGACACTCCAACTTTCCTGCGTCTCTCTTCAGCTGGGAGGAACATAATTGGACAGAGTATTCCAAGTGCTGCCTAAAAAGTGCCAAGTAGAGCTGAGTATCCACCTCTCTTGATCTGCTCACTATACGCTAGACGTTGCCGCTCAGGATGTGGTTAGCCTTTCCTGCTGCTGAGGTACATACCGCTATCCACCACGACCCTAGGGCCTTCCTGGAAGAGATATACCCTTACCTACTTGTAGGGGTAAAGACCCCAGCTTGTGCTGCTCTTTAGGGTTATTCCAGGTACAGGACTACATTTAACCTTGTTGAACTTCTTGTGGTTCTTGCTGGCCCAGTGTGCTAGCCTGTTGAGTTCTCTCTGTATGAGTGCTCTTCCTTCCGACATCTACTTCTCCACCCAGTTTGGTGCCATCCACAGACTTCATGATGATGCATTCAGTCCCATCATCCATATAATCTCGAAAAATACTGAATAGTATCGAACCCTGAGCAAACCCACTCATGAATGGGTGCCAGTTTCACTTCAAGCCATTATCCACCAACCTTTGAGCTCAGTAGTATAGGATGTTTTCCACCAATTGCGGTCCATATGTCCAAGTCCATTTCTAAACCAGCTTGTCAACAAGGATGTTGTGGGAGACTGTGTCAAATGCTTTACTGAAATCAAGGTAGATAATATCCACAGCTCTCCCCTCAACCACTGAGCAAACTGTAAGGAAATGCTGGAGCACTAGGTTATTTTAGCTTTTTCATCATGGCTAGTTAACAGCTTGATTCATCAGTTAATGTGCAGGACACCATAAAGCAGAATGGAAATAAATTTATT
Organism: Pandion haliaetus; assembly: GCA_013401275.1. NCBI lineage: Eukaryota > Metazoa > Chordata > Aves > Accipitriformes > Pandionidae > Pandion > Pandion haliaetus. Next base: position 19,363 of record VYZV01004626.1, on the reverse strand, counting down.
TTAAACTGGTCTTAATAAGGATAAGCACCAAAATACACAACTAAAAACCATAATAATTAGAATTTTGGGGGAGTTTCATGGTTTTCCTCATTGTATTTCTATTTTCAAGTATTTTATTTTTGCAGAGAGCATGCACCTATATTATAACTCATTATAAGTATGTTTGTTATGTTTTATTGGCTATACTTATTAAAAGGAAGTATATGGAATTGATACAGGTATGAGGAACAATCACTGGAATGACAATAAAGCTTTTATAGTCAGGCTCTCCTGTCTGCTATTTAGACAAAAAGAAACAGCGTCCCCTATCTTTACTAGTAAAACTGAATGACAGGACAGAGCCTTCCAAGGAAATGAGAGAGGGTGTTCTAGGGCAACAAGACTACAGAAATATAAACAGTTCTGTCTGCAAGCTGCAAATGATATAGAATTCAACTGATTTTAAATGTTATAAGGTGAGTTGATCTTTCCTGTTAGTACATGGAAACTTCTGACCTGCATCTAGTTGGTATACTCATCCGCTGAGTCTGTTACATTCCCCTTAATGTAGAGAAACCATAGTACAGCAACGTTATCTGGCTCATAGACTTATATTTCTTTATAAACATATTTTGCACTCAGTTGTTATTATTACTTTGAATTTTTTTTAAAAAGTAAAAATGTAAAAAATAATAATGAAGAAAATAGAGTGGCAGAAACATGAGAGACACGTAGAGCTAGTTACATGACACAACATGTTGCATGTGTCTAGACATGTCCTAAATAAGGAATTTTGGGTGTTTTTGGCAATAACTTCCCAATTAGAAAAAAATTAGTTTAAGCATTTAAATTAAAGGGAAGATTACTGGCAGAGAGTGGGGAAAAGGACCTCAGTAAACGTGTTCCAATTAGATGTTTTAGACTGATCAAGACAAGAACTCTAACCACGCTGTCACACCCATAGGTGGCTACTAAGACAGTGCATTTGACAAACTGCTATTTTCTGTAGTTTCAGAACCCTGTGCACCTGATTTGTTGCCAAAGATTGTCAGACATCCTATTTCTGCTCTTTGTTACCGAGGAGGAAACTTACTGTATTGGTTCCCCGGCTCTAGTACCTTTTCCAGTTGAAAGTGTTCCCAGTGTTAACATGCTTCAGCTACACCACATCTACCTGCTGATGGCTGGCTGCACACTCTCGTATCGATTCTCTGATTCAGCTCTCTGCTTTCTGTAGAGCTAACTTAACATCGCTTCAGTCAGCTCTACACCCCAGGCTTTACAGGTGGTATTCACGCTCTCCACTTCTCCCAGACCTCGGTTGTCAATTGTTCTGTGCTGTTTCTCCAGAGAAGTGCTCACTTTTCGACAATACATGGTTCACATCTACTTCCATCATTTTGTCAGGGGTAGCATTTAAATTCTAACTTTCAATCATTTTATCAAAACGGCCTAAATTGTTGAGAAAGCTTGACTTCAGCTTCCAAGATACAACTATGAGACTCAGAAGACGCAATACATATTTCCCCAAACATGAAGACTATGATTTATCATGGAAATATGATCAGAGATTGTAGGTTATGAAAGAAAGAAAATAAAGCACCATGGCAACACCACTTGTTTGTTTGTTTTCATTTTGGCTAAAAGGCATTTTTCTTCCAAACCAAATTTTTCTACCCAGAAACTGAATGCAGCTTTACAGCCAAGGCAACATTTTTAGCATTCTGATATTTTTCCAGTGCTTCCAAAGCCAGCAGTTCATAAAGTATGCTCTTTTTCAAAGCTATACTCACCTTGGAAAATACATGATTCACTGTAAACAACCAACAAAGTTCCTATTGTTTCAGCAGTCAAGATTTTTACCTTGGCTTTCTGAAGTCCTTCTAATAAGATCCCACTTGTGTAGCTACACCCAGTTGTTGAACACTGGTATTCTAATTTTTTTCCCATATAAATACATATTTCAGTAAAACCAGTTACCTACAATACAGAAAGATCCCAACACTTAGGAGCATTACCATGTTACCTGGTCTTTTGTGACCAAGCAACCTCCTTCTAATATTACTAGGGCTGGTGGCATTTTGGGGGGGCAGGAAGGAGGAGGGAAACACATATTACAGAACAGTGATAATCTTAATTATTTTCTGGGCTATTCTTTTGGAGCAATACTTTGAGAAAAGCAGACTTTTAAATAGGTTTCAAGTGCCTCAGAGTATAGAAGTGAAAAGCTGCTGAGACCTTTCTGACTTGTCATATTCATTTGAAAATCAGCTAAACCACATGGTATTTTAGATGCAAAGAATAAAAAACCTAAATACCAGTTTCAATGTGACAGCAGGTAGGTACTTCCTCAAGAAACCTAATTAACTCACTCATAATATTCCTTCCACTGCTTTAAGGATTGTTCTTCTGGAGGCATCTTGTGCATTTCACTGAGTAATCAAGTTTGGGTGGTAATGACTGGTCGTTTGATGATTTGAAATACATTAATTCTTCCATAGAAAATGAATAATTAGAAGACATTTAGTATAACTAATGATTTCTGTGGATTTCATTAGAATAAATAATTATTTGATTCATCACATGCACAGCTAGCAACTGCGATTATCTGATCAATACACTTTCATAAATGACAGCAACATTATAGACATTGGCACTTTTTGCTGATATTCATTCAGATGTCCTGAAAACCAGCTGCCTTTATAAAAGGTAACAAGATAGCTAGTGTATTCAACTTAGTACATGTCTGATAGCCTATCTTTTGTATTAAGTATAAATCATCCTGAAATGTAAGATTATTCTATTTTTTCCTCTAAATTCTAATAAAGCTTTTGTATGAAATGTCACATCTCATTATTTCTTGAAAGTCTTGGCTATTAATTCCTCCGTTCAAAGCAAGATAGTATTTCGTATGCTAGAATGTATACAAAAATCTGTTGGTTTTAACTTGTTAGAAAGTTCTATCTTTGTTAAAAATTTGTCAGATAAATAAAATTAGAAAATCAAGGCTAAGAAATAATGTCTTAAACATTTAAATAGTTTATTATGACTATCCTGATATCTTTGTAAAATAAACTTTATGTGATGTTCTTTATGAAGTAAACTTTATGTAGTGATGCTTTTTGCATGCATGCATGAAAAAAGTCCATTAAATTCACTGACTAATTTCAAATTCCAAAAAGTCTCAAGTGTAAAAGTGCTATTTTGACATATTCCGTGAAAGTGAAGGTTGAGTTCTGATGCTTTTAATGACTGAAAAGCTTTACTGTTAGCTCTCCTCTTCTAACACAATGGAGATTTAATAAGGGATTTTGGCCTTCATGGGGCTAAAATTAGGCATGTTATCTTAAACGTCGAAGAATTACAGTCTATGGTAAGGATGTCATATCACCCAAATATGCAAATCCTGCTATCAGTCTTTCAGCTCTCAGTGATACAGGATGTTATCTGTCTGATGATTCTCTATCTTATATATGTTGTTTAATTCCAAGCAAAAAGGGTGGGAAGAGAAAGATATTTCACAAATATATCTTTCCAACCTGTGTTCTTAAAAAAAAGGGAACTCAGACATGTGAGAGAAAAGACCAAAATTTGGATAATTAACAACCAAGTATGGGATTTGTGTTACTAACCATAAATATTTACAGTGCTGATTTACATCTTACAGCTGATCTAATCTTCCTCATGTCTGTCAGTGGTGAAAAAATAAAGGCATTTCTGCACTGTGAATCATCACTTGGTAGACATTTAAAACGTTATGTGAAATGAGTCCTAAAAATTTTAATTTCTTTCCATTGGCAAGATAAGGTTTTAAGGTGTGTTGTAAATATATAAATTGGACTCCTGAATCTTTGTCTATCCCAGGTAAACAGTCAAAGTAGTTGCTGGCAAGTGTCTGTCTTCTCATGCTTAATGTAGAGCTAGAAATTGCAGGACTAGCTCAAAAGAGCTGGATGACTAATTTTTTGGTGGCAGTTACAGCATGAAGGATTAAACTTCTGCCTCAGTCCTCCTCAAGTCACGTCTTTAATCCTTTGACTACAGTAGCTAAGAGTGTAGATAATGTATTGTAAAAGTTTTGACCCAGAGTGGAAAGGAGGGAGGAAGGAATAAGCAAGTCTTTTGTGTGACATTTATTTTTTGATTGGGCTATATATGAGCCAAAGGAAATTGCTTATGAAATCTAAGCATGCCTTCTTCCACAAAGAAGAATTTCTAAAATACAAGAACTGCTTTTGCTAACAGCTGACTAATGCATGTGGCAGACTAAGATAACTGAGCATGCAATGGCAAACGATTAGGATGTTTCTGAAGAAGGAATTGAAAACCTCTTGGAATGAAATAAAGCATAACATAAGCATAAGAATGAGAAAAACTGATGTATTTTGACGAGTTAAGCCTCCACTAATGGGGAATTCTAAAAGATATAATATACAACAAGGACAAGCATTAAAGATTTTATAAATAATATCTTCCCCAAATAATGTGCCAGTTACAGCAAGGACAGTTTAGACTGCCATGTTTTGCCAAGATAAATAAATCCTGGCACTAACTATGAATGCACTATCTAATTAAAGAGACCAGAATAGAATTTTACTTTCAGGCAGACACCTTCAGTTCCTGCGTGACTTCAGTAATAAAGAACTAAGCTCTCAAGATGAGGTTCAGATTGTAAATGGCCAATGAAAGCACCCCTCCTCCCCCAATCCCAAATCTCCCTTTATTCAGCTAATAGACATGTGTGTTAGTGATGGCTTCTATTGTTTNTTTTTTTTTTTTTTTTTTTTACCATGACTGTATATCCTAGAAAGCAGCTGTTGGTAATGACCATTAGGATAAAATAAAACAAAACCCAAAACAATAGAAGAAGCCATCACTAACACACATGTCTATTAGCTGAATGAACATGATTATCGTCATGTGCTGCTACAATATTTTTTGTCACAACTTCATTTGAAGGATTCATATTGACACTGTGGACATTACTGAGGGGATTGCTACTCCTAGAATTAACCTAGCAAGGAAAAGTGCGTATTTTTAGCAGTTTTTTGCATTTCTATCCCTAGTGAGATGTATTCCAGGACTGTATATAAAAACTGGCTGAGAAGGTGGCTTTTAGTGTAACTAGAGATGAAAAAAAAAAAAAAAAAAAGAGTTAAATTAAAGTTAGTTACGGTAATGTTGCACTGGATTTGATACATTATTAAAACTTGTGAGAGAGATGCTATGTTTAATCTGATCTACATTGAGAAAGATTTGGTTAAAATCTCACGTACATTTTGGAGAAGAAAATTCAGGCATATAAAGGCTTGAGATTAAAGAAAAGCTATGTATTTCAAAGCATTCCTTAAGGCCCAATTTGCCTGAGCTAGGCCATCCTTAAATTTATTTTTTTTAAATCTTAAAGACATAGTAATAAATGTAACTCATAAATTATAACTCATTTACTAGGAAAAATCCACAATAGATTTTGAACTGGATACCACTGAAAAACAGAGGGAGATTTGCCGCTATGCAAAATTTTTTAGAAATGTGTTAAATATTGGCCATTACAGATGTCATATTCTTTCAAGTATTGTGACAACAGACACCCCCATTTGGTCTTCCATACTCAGCCACTGAACCAGTAAAAGCTCCTCTCTCCCCAGTCCCCAAAAGAAGGGTTGTATTAGATCAATACTGAAAAGTAAAAGAGAAAAAAAATTGCTTCTGAGTCTAAAGGCCAGAGAACCAATGTAGCCCACTTTCATTGTTGTCAGCTGGAATTATACATGAATGCATAAGACCCTACACAATTTTGGCTTATTGAACAGAAAAACCTGTTAAAATAATGTTTTCATATATATTGTGTTTCATTTCTGAGAGAAAAGGAAAGTCGAATATTAAGTAACAATCCTTAATATTAAAACCAAACAGATTTTCAGCCTTTTACATTAGTCACCTAACTGGAACTGGTTTGCTTCAGACCTGCAACTTTATACTTGCAACAACCACTGAAGTTAATAGGCAGGATTTTTTCCCCCATAGACACTTACAGAATTTACGTAAATACAGGGATGTTTGTGGCAGAGGTGTATGCTCAGTCACCTCTTTATTATTGACAAATAATTTGCAAAACATAAAATTACAAGGAAAAAGTACAAAAGGGAAATACATTAAAATCTCATTTAGTTAAAACCCTTGTATCAGATTATACAGCTATTGCCTTAAATTCCGCATGTCCTGAAGGAAGAAGCTCTTATTCACAGGACTTCAGAGCTATTCAATAGATTTTAGATTATAGATAGAAAATTCTTGCATATTTGAGTACTGCATTAAAAGAATGCAAATAAGTTTAAGATGTGTTCAGTTTTCTCAGTTAAATGAGAATAAGTGGAACAAAAGTTTCCAAAAAAGCTAACTGTAGCTAGTGATGCTAATCTCTCAGGGTTCAGTTCATAGTTAATATGATTCTTACTAGCAAGATTTTGACAAAACAAACACAATAAATCAAAATCATTAGATCCTTCAGAAACAAACAAACAAAAACCTCCTAGCACTTGATACTAGAAGAAAAATCCATATTCAGTATGAATCACACTGACCATGTTTCTCTTTGGTTTGTGTTTTTTACAGCTTTGGTTTGAAACAGGATCTTTACATTCAAACTGAGATATTCTGTGACAGAATACCGATATAACAATTGTACTTTAAAGTATTATTTGTACCTTATTTGTATCCTAGATTAATTTGCTTTCTGAAGACAGAGTATAATTCCGTCATGGGCTTCTTATTCTGGAAGAATGAAACAAACCTTTTAATAAACTTACTTAATTAATTCTTTTCCTTCAGTTTTCCTTGGAAGCTATGGTTATGCACCTTTACCACAGGAGTGGATAAGGACAATCCTCCTTTCACTCTGAAGAGTACTTAGAGTACTTGTATTACAGCAATGGTCCACAGGAATGAAATGAGTATAAAACCTTGCAAACAGGAGAAACTTTAAAAAAGAGACCCTCTCTCTCTCAGCAGAGACAGTGGGTGACCATGGGTGGCAAATTAGATATGAGTTTGCAGTGGAGTCATGGAGGATGAAGACAGTTGTCATTCTGTACAGCTCATGTGGTATCACATCCAAACGTGCCATTCTATTGCATGTACCATGGCACCAGAGAAGTTGTTAATATAAATGCTTGAGAAGATAATTTGTGTTGAAAGACTCAAGTAAAGAAAAAGGCAACTATAAAAATTTAGGTGGGTGAAAGAAAGAATTATTCACTGATAACTTCCTACATATACCTGAAGAATGGAAATGACTGTTTGTTGTGCTACCGGAGATAGGCAACAGCAGAGCTAGTTTTATCTCAAAGCATGCAAGAATATGTAACAAATCTGTTTAACTAAAATATGCATTGACCAATAGTAATATATTAATGCTTTTAGTAATCTGTAGTATATCATTGCATCTCATGTTAAGGAATGAAAACAGGGAGGAAAAGGTATGGTAATGTGGTTGGTTAACACCAGTGGGCAGGTGAGCCCAACACAGCCGCTTGCTCGCTCGCTCCCCCCCCAGTGGGATGAGGGATAGAACTGGAAGGGCAAGAGGAAGAAAAACTCATGGGTTGAGATAAAGCCAGTTGAATAGGGAAAGCAAAAGCCGCGCACGGAAGCAAAGCAAACCAAGGAACTCCTTCCCCACTCCCCACGGGCAGGCAGGCGTTCAGCCATCTCCAGGACAGCAGGGCTCCAGCACGCCCAACGGTGACTTGGGAAGAAGACAAACGCCATCGCTCCCAACGTCCCCCGCGCCTTCTCCTTCCCCCAGCTCTATACGCCGAGCATGACGTCCTATGGTCATGGGGAATAGCCCTTGGGTCAGCTGGGCTCAGCTGTCCCGGCTGTGTCCCTTCCCAACTCCTTGTGCCCCCCCAGCTCCTCGCTGGTGGGGTGGGGTGAGAAGCAGAACAGCCCTTGGCTGTGCAAGCCCTGCTCAGCAGGAGCTGAAACACTGGTAAGTTATCAACACTGTTTTGGTTACTAATCCAAAACACTGCACCATATGAGGTGCAATAAAGAACATTAACTCCATCCCAGCCAAAACCAATATGGTCAAATAACAATGTAAAGGTTTGTTTTGGGTGACAGGGAAGTTAATTCCATGAGAAGGAAGTTAAATGGACTTGCTTGAAAAAAAGAAACTTTAATTGGACCCTGAAGTCCAAAGAACAACATTTTTTAACTAAAACCCAGTTAGCAAAGCTGAATAATTCTATTGGGCTTGCATGCAATCTGTACTGTGCTCTTTTTCTCTGTTGGTTGATGTACAGACTCCCCATCCTGCTGTCAGAAACACACTTTTTGTTTTCTGGAAGTCCAGCTGACACAGCTGGCACAGGCTGTTACAAGCTTGAGGAAGCAAGTTGCCGAGTCCTCTCAGGGGCTACTTGCAGATGGGTTGTGCACTGGATTCCTGCCTGGGCAGTAGAAAGAATAACCAGATAGCCATTTTCCTATCTAACCACAGTTTATGCAAAATAGGCTGGAGAGAATAACTGTGCCTAGTTATGATGACAGACTACAAGTCCAAACAGATCTTCTGTACTGCTAACTGCAGTTAATTTTTCATTGTGTGACAGTACCCAACAACAATACATTTGCCGTTCAAAGTTGGTCTGCAAGGGTATGAAATATCTTTTCCCAGCCCTGTCACCAATTTCAAGTCATAGACAGTTAAGAAATCAAAAAATGTGGCATGGCTGCATTGTTGTATGGGAGTATAAGTACTGTAATAAAAGAAGGCATAGAAATGATGCGGAGCGGTGACATATTCCTATGAAGCACAGCATGGTTTATCATCCATGCTCCAGCAAATAAAAACATATTTTTCATTCAATTAAGAAAAAAAAACCAAACTAAAGAAAATAGAAGAAAACTATAGGAAGGGTAAGTAAATAAGTTTAAGTAGAATTTAGTGAAAGAAACATCTCGTGAAATTGCTTCCAATGAGAAAAATTAATCACCTATAGAAAAGATAAAAGTCAGTGTGCTTTCTTTTTAAATATTTCCCTGAGAAAGTACATACAGACCTTTTTCATCAACCTATGGTTTTGTTTGTGAAATCAAGTAAATGTCCATAAGCAAGTTTGATTACTTACATTAACAGTCATAAACAGATATTAATAACAGGTAGTTAGGTATTATATGTATATTTTACAAATAATTTTGTGTTTATACATATATGTTTTTTATTATTGACATGTAACTTGAATTTCTAGAGATCGTAAGACTTCTGCAAACCCCAACTGAAATTACACATGTGACCAAGAATGTTGTAAGGCTATACTGAACGTTATTTAGCAAAAACATCAGTAAGATACTATGTCTTTAAAAAAGTCAGTCTGCTACCAAAGAAAAACATACCCGGGTAGATGGTGCAAAGACCAACAGGTTGTCTAAGATGTACAGGCTATTTCAGAAAATACATAATAAAGGTTAGTTGACATAACTGCTTCTCAAATTAAAGAAAAGTGAAATCTTTTGTGGAAAAATCAATTAACCTTTTAAATGGATCCCAATATAATCATGTAGATAATCATTAAAGTTGAGCATAACTAGTAGCATGGGTAGAGCTGCCCCTAGTTTGGGTACATAATGGTGTAGTAAACCCCAGTGAGCTGTGCAGGTGCTCTTCTTAAGAAACAGCTATGCCAAATTGATCCATGATAGCCTTTATTTTATTGCTAATTACATCAGCGTTGTTTTATTGTCATTGAAGTGAACTGAGTGAATCTGGTCTAAGGCCTCTGTGGTTGTGTTTGGCCTGAGTACCTGAATTTGAGGACTGCCAATTAAGGCTGGATGCAACAATTGATGAATAATGTGGGCAGCCTAGACTCTAATTTGGCTGCAGCAAAACCATGGCATTAATTTGTTTAGATTTTTTATTTTCAATTGTGGGAGGCATAACATATGCAGATAGTGTGCAGTTTGCCTCAAATATTGTTAGTGTACTTCAACAATTCAGGCAGTAGCTTTACTATTTCAGTCCTGAGTTATTCTTTAAAAAGGACTCCCAATTGTATTGAACTTAATAAAACTGTGTGGTAGCTTTTGTGAGTTTTCATTTTATTGAACTTTTTAATGGTGCCTTATTACAGCTTATTTTCACTGTCATATAGGGACTGCAATTCTGCCCTTATCGTCCTGCTGCACATAACTTCCCTCATATTATTTCTTTGATCATTCACATTTAGTTATAATACATACACATTTTCCACTTGTCCTTTTCAGATCCAGTCAGTGGATTAAAGCAAAAAACTGTGCTTTATTAAAGCACCTTGGAACCTTAAAGGTATAATGAGAATAACAGAGAAGAAAACTGTGTGAATCAAAAAAAACCCCATCCCCAAAATTCAGTTGTAAAGATGGAAGAAAGGCATCAGAATAAGGCTAAGGAGACCTCTGTCCACTTTTACTGCAGTGTCTCTAGTCACAGAGAAAATCACTTCAGCTGGGATTCATCTCATCTCATTTACCTTCAGCTGTCTAAAAGTTAGTTTTCTAAATCTAAGCTTTCTTATTTTAAGCTCTGGTAGAAGGGACTGGTACCTCTAGCAAAATATTCATCCCACCTGTATCCCTTTACAACTACAAAGTAGGGAAAGCGACACTTAATACATCCAACGATTTCCTATTCTGTTCACAATAATGATGATTGCACTCAAAAACCAACCAACCAAAGAAAACCTGTTGAACTTTCTGGCTCATATTAATGACTATGCTACTGTAAAATGAAAACACATACATAGAGCACATTGTAAAATTGTCCCTAATATAAATCAGGCATCACAGACACTATTATAATACAAATAAAGAAATACCTTCTATCATGTATTTCACCTGACATTTTGATATGGATAAAATAGAAATATCTATGCATTGAAATAACATACAATGAAAGCGATGAGTAGCACGAGAGTAATGCAGAAATGGTTTTTGAAACTCCGAGAAATGAGGTTGTCATGGAAACAGCCAGGTTAGAAATCTTTTCGTTGCTACAATTTTATTTAGCTGCTGCTTAGTCATTATGTTATTTTAATAAATTAATCTTCCTCAAGTCATTCGTGATTTTATTTTTCTCAAAACAAGATGCTACGTTAAGAACTTTTCAGATGCAAGGCAATGAATAATGGCATATTCATCTATACAGAAACATACAAAAATGAAAACTTCCCTCTCGCTCCTACACTCATCTAGCTGAAAGATTAAAAGAGAAAGTTGAATAAGAGTTAGTCACTCTCTCCATAAAAGGCTATCATGGCATTCTAGGCAATGTTACCTGGAGTGGACTAAAGGAAGAAGAAAACATGCATAAACAGTCCCCCAAAATTTGAAAGGCTGAAATTGTTTATTCTATATGAATGCAACATGTGAACTGAAAAGATCAACTAACAGAGCGCATCTATAAAAGTAAAAAAAAAAAGGTTTAAAATTAAAACAAGTAAACAAAATAAGTACCATGTTAATCAGAAAAGGAACACAAATACTCAGGTGACAAAGAAAAAAAAAGATTGCTAACTAGCCTGCCTGCGAGAAACAGAAGTTTAATTAGTCTGTATGAGCATAGCTGCAACAAACAAGAGTTTCTAAATATTAATTATCATCAACAAAAGAAGTGCTAAATACCGTGGGAGAAGAACAGAAAGGGCAACAAGTGACACAACTTCAGAAAACAACCTGAAGCAACGAATATAAAACAAACTTAAAAGCAAAAAAAATTAATAGCATCTCAATGAGCAATATAAATTGTCAAAATGACAAAAACCATCAGGGACAAATAAAAACAATCTGAAGACTGAGCTACATAAAAGAAGGAGAATGTATAATGAAGCTACAAGACAGTAAAATATACAGGCAATGAATCCATGGGTTTTGAAAGTGTGCATGTTATTTTTTGGAACAAGAGCAGATCTAACACTCTCCACTGATGGTTTTTTTCCTGCTAAAAATTCACTGATAGCTAAAATGCTTTGTGGGCACATTAATCTTAACAAATCTTGGAGTACAAAATAGGTTCAAACACCGTCCTTTAGGGCTTCCTCATCAGTTGTGTGCCCTTCAGTTTTCTTGACAGACCATGTGAAGAATTACAGTCACTGTGTATTGAGCCAACACCATGTTAGCTCCAATATCACATATTAAATCAAATACCGTATACCAGCTGCACATATATCATCACTGAAATTCCCTCTGCCATTCCTTACGTTGATGAAGACGGCATTATGTCACACTTTTATTACACGGAATTCAGAATACAGATTAATCAATACTGATCAGTCCTTATGTTTCTGATGAAAAAGATCACATGGGGACAGTGAGTGATGGAAAGAGACATACTGCTAGTGCCTATCATGTTTTCCTCAGTACTTTTAGTTCTGGCTGGAGGTTTTCTCTGCTTCAGTGAAAGAGGCAGGAGTTTCTTCCGATAGAATTGATGGAAAACATCTTTCCAGAAGGCATTATTTAACAATGCAAGATTTCTTGCTGTGTTGGAACACAGATTTCAGACTCCTTGGAATTCCTTGCTTTTCCAGTGCCATCTTCCAGGCGTATGTGCCATAGGCGCAGCACTTGCTTCTGTCAAAGTACTGTGCAGAAGGTTTGTCTAGGGCCTTTCCACCCTGCTTATAGGGCTTATTGTTATGGTGCTTTCACCATATTTCAAGAATCTGAAATGGAATTCCTCATGTTAGTTGTATCACTGGCTAACATGGATTTAAGTATTTTAGAACTTTCTTGCTACAAACTTTGTCCTTAGGTGCGAGACATAATTGAGGAGGCTAAAATACTGAAGGTTCCTATTTTTACTTTTCTTTTTATTAAATCTGCTGATCCCCAAGAGTGGTGCTTCTGGGTATGTGGTGGGTTCACCTCAGATGGCTGCCAGACCCCCACCCAGCTGCTTTCTCACTCCCTCTCCTCAACAGGACAGAGGGAGAAAATAAGATGAAAAATCCTCTGGGTTGAGATAAAGACATGGAGATCACTTACCAGTGAGCATCATGGGCAAAACTGATTCAACTTGGAGAAAACTAATTTAATTTATTGCCAGTTAAAAATAGAGCAGGATGGTAAGAAACAAAGACAAAAGCTAAACCATCTTTCACCTACAGCCCCCCACTCCTTTTTCCCAGTCTCAACTTCACGCTTTTATTCCTGACGTGACTACCTCCTCCCACCAAATGGCCCAGGGGATGGGGAATGGGGGATTGCAGTCAGTCCATAACAGCTCCTCTCTGCTGCTCCTTCCCTCTTACACTTTCCCTGCTCTGGCGTGGGTTTTTCCCACAGGCTGCAGTCCTTCAGGATAGACCTGCTCCAGCATGGGTCCTCTCCAGGGCTGCAGTCCTTCAGGAAAAGGCTGCTCCTGCATGGGCTTCCTCAACACAGGCCCCAGATCCTGTCAGGAACCTGCTCCAGCATGGGCTATCTATAGGCTTCAGCTTCCTTCAGGCACATCCCCCTGCTCCGGCGTGGGTCCCTTCCCCAGGCTGCAGGTGGATATCTGCTCCACCGTGGACCTCCCTGGGCTGCAGGGGGACAGCCTGCCTCACCATGGTCTTCCCCAGGGGCTGCAGGGGAATCTCTGCTCTGGTGCCTGGAGCACCTCCTCTCCCTCCTTCTGCACTCACCTGGGGGTCTGCAGGGCTGTTTCTCACATATTTTTTCTTCACCGCTCTCTCTCACAGGCTTCTGTGTAGCATTTTTCCCTTTCTTAAATAGGTTTTCCCCAAGGCACCACCACCTTGGCCTGGCGGTGGGTGGGTTGGAGCCGGCTGGAACCGGCTGTGTCCGGCACGGGGCAGCCCCGGCCGCTCCTCACAGAGGTCATCCCTGCAGACCCCTGCTGCCAGCGCCTTGCTATGGGCACCCAATACACTTTGCAGAACCAAATCCTCTAAAACGCCCTGTCCTAGATATCAAAACCATGATTAGTGAATTTGGTGTGCCTCAATTTTTTGCTCTGGCTTTTTCAGTGTGCGTCTGATAAGTTCCAAAGTCATGACCCTTCCTCCATGAAGGCTGGAAATTTGCCTGTGCACAAGAAACTCATGTGCCTGGAGATGCCGGTCACAGAATATCAACCAGTCTGTTCACAATGTTCCATATATCAAGCAGGAGGCAGAGATCACTTCTTCAGAAGCTACTCTTTTAGAAAGGTTTAGATAGAGAAACAGATACCTTTTAGAAAGCTATACATACATAGACAAAGCTATATAGATAGACAGATGGTGTTCACATGGTATATTCTAAGCCCCTGAAAAGAAAGCTCTTTAAAAGGATGCAGTCCTAGCATTATAAAAAAAATCCCCTTGAAGTAATTCACTGTTTATAATCACACACCATAATCAACCAATACTGTTCATCAGCTAAATGGAAATACTATTATCTAAAATGCTGCAGTTCAAATATAATGCTTGTAAAATCTCCTGTATAAGGTCATCAGAATATACTAAAAGCCATACTAGCAGTAACCAGTCACTCGACTTGTATTATTATAAAGTTATTTTCCTGTTAAACACGTTCAGAAGATGGTTATGGTGTTCACCTGAAAGCCAGGCATTTCTTACACACAGAGAGAAAAGGAACTACGTAATGATGTCATGCCATATCTAAAGACATTGTCTGATTCCATTTTATCCACTTTATCTTACTCTTTGTCCTATTTCTTATCTTGAGATGAAAAAAAAATCGTACTCTATCACAAAAGCAAAGTCCCACAAGAGTCCATTACTTAAAGTAACCTATACCTTTTGATGGATGAGGTTCTTACATTGTGATACAAAATTAGACTGTTGTACAGGAAAAAAAAAAACCCAAACCCACCAAAAAAATTTAAATCTGGTAACAACCAAGCCCAAATGATTAAAAGGCAAGAGTTTTCTCTAGTTATGTATTTTTAAAAGTTAAGACTCTAGTTATGTCAGGTGTCCAACAATGCTGAGATATATTTATGTGAATTAATGATCTGTATGATTAAATGACCTCATTTCATCCTATTTAGTGACAATATCTTATCAACAGCAGGATGTAGTACTGGAATAATTTCTAAGAAATATCTCAGCTGTACCATAGAGAATTTTAATGAATTGGTTTTAAAGCTGCTGAAAGAAGATTTGTCATATGAAAATAAGTTTTAGTGTTAAAATTGACAACATGTTAAGACAATGAACTAACTGACGGTAACTAACAAAGCATAAGGTGCATTTCTATAAAATTAGCACATACAAGTTATATATGTATATTTTAGATTTACTAAATACATATAGTTCTTCTGATTTCTTAACAAGGAAGAGCAACCCTGCTTCTAAAGGATCGAGGAACTGTATATGTGAGTTTGAAAACTAAAATGGGTCATTTTGGGGTCATTTTTTTGGTCATTTGAAGTGACTGTATAGGATACAGAAGCATTCGGGGCAGTTCTGGGTAGCTGTCTAGAGAGACAAGGCACGCCTAACCTGGTGCCAAGGATCCAGGTGAAGGTCAGGGTTAGAATTCAGATTTGGATGAGCAGAAGCCAGTGCTCAGAAACCTCAGCATCGTTCTGCAGTTAATATTAGCGGAACCAATTCTTTGACTAACTTGTATTAAATATACTGTGTAAAAATTCACTCTGGAGCAATGTAGAACTTACAGCAGATTTCCTAAATCAAAGTTCATTGCTTTATTCCTCAGGCCATCCTTCCTTTCAGCTGTTATAGATGAAGAATTTCCTTACTGGTGTTCTCTTAGTTTCTAAAATGTGGGTTTTCTAGAATTAAAAAAGAGTTTGCTGTCATGTTTAACCCTACCAAGTCAGTTGCATTTTTGACACTGGATATGTGGATGAAAAAGGAGTCCAGCACACTCTTCCCAAATTTAAAGTTTTCCAGAAGTAAGAGTTCTTTTCAAGTTTTATGTGCTTCTTTATTACTTAGTATTGAATTCTTACCCGTTATATTTAAATATTTCAGCAGTCTGTGGTCATTGTGTATTTATTCCAGCTACATCCTACTTTAAAAATATGTAAGTATTAATTTCAAATTATTGAAGGTCTTGGACTAGGAGTGTCTATGCCATGAATTTTTTGTAAAAATTTTGGTTTATTACAGCCCTAAATGTACTCTACAGAGAGAAATACAGACATATATAGTCAAAAGATCATACAATTGTTTTTGAAGTGTCTTTTCTTCACTTTTAAAATTGTCCTTATATCCCCTCAAGGTGCTTCTTCTAAGAATATATTGAACGTGTTTATAGGATGCTCAGTGGGAAACAATGAATGGATTTCATACAATACAACACTATACGTTCCTTACTAAAAAATTCAAATTGATAATACTTGTTGTTTTGGCATCATAAATAGCTAAAACATATCACTAAGGGTGTTCATCACACTTTATTAGTTTATGTTCACAAGCACAGATTTATGAGCTCGCCTGATTTAATTTTTTTTTTTTTTGAGAAAGGATTGGTGATAAATACAGTTTTGCATTTTTCTATGAGGATTAAAACATGATTTGACAGAAGATGTATTGTATGAACTGCCAAAGAATGAAAGTAGTACGTTGGTATTTGTGTTACTGTTGTGACTGTAGAACTTTTTAGTGCATCAATGAATCCAGGTTAGGCTAATCTCTTGAGCCATCAGAAGGATTCATACTGAGGTTCAGCTAACAATAGCAAAGTTTTCAGAGGTAATCTAGTTTCCTGGCATTTAGGTAGAGAAGACACAGCTGCTCATATTTTAGAGAGAATGCCTTCTGCACATATGAGATTTAAAATGTGAATCAGTAAAGTAAGAATTCCGTAAAAATAGAGAAAATTTAAAATTTCAGTAACAGGAAATTTTTGCCATGAAAAGGGCACAATTGCATCTCTAAAAATAAGAAGCATATTTTAACAATTTTAAATTATTCATTACTGCCATTCCTTAAATCTATCAATGTATTTTATTTACTTAAATATTTTTACGTGATAAATTATTTTCCACAGCTATATTCAAGTTTTTGTGATGTGTATGTTACTATTCTAAGGCTATTAAAAAAATAATTATTTTGTTGTAGATATATAAAAATTGTTCTGGCATTATTCACTGTTGTTTTAATGATCATATATAGCACAAATGTTCCAGTAATTAGGTTTTATTTTGGAAGGTTCCTACTGAAGTTTCCTATTGATTTATGCTTTATTTAGTAGTGAAGGAAAGGAAGAAAATGCTTGCAATTTTGCATGGCATCAAGATCTCTTATTTTTATGACTGATGTAATTTTTTTCACTAATAATCTATAGAGTAATTAAAAATGAGATAGCAGCATCATAAATCATTAAAAAATAGGGAATTCATTTACCAGGCTTAGTAAAAACTTTAATGCATCTGTTTTTAAATAAATTTTTCTCAAAATGAAAAAAAACCAAATCTGCTCTCTTAGGGAAAAGTGCAGGTGCTGTGCTAAATTCAAATACTTTTGCCTTTTGAAACATAATATAGACATGTTATGTACAGTGAAGAACATCAGTATTGTAAGAACATTCTGCATCCAACTGTATGTGTTCAGTATTTTCTATACACTAATTAGAGAAGTGTGCAATGTTAGTGTGCCTTGGTTTCTATTAACACAGTGACTATTGGTGAGTGAAAAAACCCAACAGCTTTGGAATTTCCAGTGGAGAAAATACAGAGGTCTTCACACCTGCATTTATGACAATTTCTAAAAATAGAGACTGTCTTGGAAAGTTCATACAGACATAAACATGGCAGACTGGAGCTTGTTGGAGGATTGCCCTGGTAAAGCAGAGGTCCCAGTGCTCATTCTATGTGCATTTCCCACTTCACACTCTTTAAAATAAAATAAAAATGGAAGACCACAAGTCTCAATCAAAAGCAGTTTGATCAGTCTTCTCTGACAGTGGAATTCTCTTAACTCCAACCAATGGAAATGTGTTAGTAGCTCTGCACTTCTTAAATATAGTACTTTACAAAGACACAATGTCTGAAAGAGCTCACTTCAGTATCAGAAGCAGTCTAAATATTAGCATAGCTTTCTTGTCAGGTTAATGAACCTTGCTTGTTAATCAGGCTAATTAGCTTGCTTTCTTCAGATCCAACAAAATGTCTACACCACACAGCACAGTGAAGAATCCAGCCTTTCATCCGTCATGTTCACGTTCTCATTGGGGCAGTTATGCATTTCCAGATACCACAGTACCCATCATGTGTAACTATGTGAACGTTTGAGAAAACATATCTTAATAACTAAAATTCCTACTATAACATCCACTTTGCATAAAGAAACTGTATAAGATAAGAGGATACAAACCACTCTTTCCTTTCAAAACATATAGGTTTACTATTTATGCAGCATGTCTTCACTATTAAGCCATGCCAAGATAATTCATTAAGCTATTTTCACCCACTGCTAACACAAAACTCTTCAGGAGTCCTTCCAGATTTATTTTACCTTAGCATTGAGAGTTTCTGAAGGGAAAACTAAAAGGAAATTAATCCTTTTCTTTCTAAATTGTACGTCAAGATAATTTATGCTCTCATACCCCCAAATAAATGGCATTACTGTTAGGGCATAATTTGAAGACAAAAACTCATTAAATTTTAATGTATATAACTCCTAACTATGATTGCCTTGACATTTTTTAGTCAAAGTTAAAAACTAGTGCTCCTCACTTTTGACGTGACAGAGGTGCTACTGACATATTTCTTACCCAGCAAAGGTATCTTAAGCTGTATCTAGTAAAATAGAGGTACAATTCCTCTTAAAACAATAATTCAAATAAAAATAGAAATAGAACCTCCAACGCATATAGAGGAAAGCTCTTTATGTTCATTATTTGTAGCATATTTGATAGTATTGAAAGGTCTAATTTGGAAAGACATCACCATGCACCTAAAAATAAGATGCAGCCAGAGACTGTTTCAGACAACAGGCAAAACAGAAAAGTGGAAAGATAACAGCCACCTACCTAATGAATAAAAACATACTCTGAAGAAAAACAGGCAGTGAAAAACATATTATTGGTGTAGCCAGACAGACGGTTGCAGATACAAGTATTTGAATTTACAACAGCTTGATCATTAGGGCATATCCAAATTCTCTGTGCTCCCTGTATTTTGTTATTGAATACATGTGATTTATTCAATGTTTTCATTATTTACTTATTTACGGTTACTTACTTGCTAAAAGCCAGCAACTACAGATCCTCTGATAAGCAGAACCTACTTTTTTTCAGAAATCCAGTATGATACTGGTTGTCAGTGAAAGTATGGAGGCATAAATTATCATTTTTCACTTAAGGTTTAGCTTGAGTTAACTATCTTATCTTTTGAAGTGCTGCTTTTGTTAGAACC
>VYZV01004623.1:89437-102217 GCA_013401275.1 Pandion haliaetus | reverse complement strand
TGGGATCGGCCTGGGCCAGAGGCAGGTCTGACTTTTTTTTTTCAGCCAGGGGAGCTTCTAGCAGCTTCTTACAGGAGCCACCTCTGCAGCCCCCTCCCCCACTACCAAAGAAAACCGCGCCACACAAACCCATAACAGAAAGGAAAAAAGTTGTGGGGCTCAGTAAAAGCAGCTGGAGAGAGGAGTGAGAACTTGTAAGAGAAACAACGCTGCAGACACCAAGGTCAGTGAAGAAGGAGGGGGAGGACGTGCTCCAGGCGCCAGAGCAGAGTTTCCCCTGCAGCCCGTGGTGAAAACCATGGTGAGGCAGACTGTCCCCCTGAAGTCCATGGAGGTCCATGGTGGAGCAGATATCTACCTGCAGCCCATGGAGGACCCCATGCTGGAGCAGGTGGGTGCCTGAAGGAGGCTGTGACCCCGTGGGAAGACCACACTGGAGCAGGCTCCTGGCAGGACCTGCAGATCTGTGGAGAGAGGAGCCTATGGAGTAGGTTTTCTGGCAGGAATTGTGACCCCGCAGGGGACAGACCCACGCTGGAGCAGTCTGTGCCTGAGGGACTGCACGCCATGGAAGGGACCCATGCTGGAGCAGTTCGTGAAGAACTGCAGCCCATGGGAATGACCCACATTGCAGAAGTTCATGGAGAACTGTCTCCCGTGGGAGGGACACCACACTGGAGCAGGGGATAAGTGTGATGAGTCCTGCCCCAGTGGAGGATGAAGCAGCAGAAAGAACGTGTGATGTACTGACCGTAACCCCCATTCCCCATCCCCCTGTGCCGCTGGGGAGGGTAGGTGGAGAATCTGGGAGTGAAGTTGCGCCCGTGAAGAAGGGAGGGGTGGAGGGAAGGTGTTTTGAGATTTGGTTTTATTTCTCATTACCCTACTCTGGTTGATTTGCAATAAATTAAGTTAATTCTCCCTAAGTCGAGTCTGTTTTACCTGTAATGGTAATTGCTGAGTGATCTCTCCTGGTCCTTATCTCGACCCATGAGCCCTTTGTTATATTTTTCTCTCCCCTGTCCAGCTGAGCAGGGGGAGTGATAGAGCAGCTTTGGTGGGCACCTGGCATCCAGTAAGGGTCAACCCACCACATTGCTCTATACCTATTCCAATGGAAAAACAGAAGACCTCAGATTTCAGAACTCTCAGTGTATTTTTTCGTTGTTAAATTTACTCTTTAAAAGTGAATAAAAAGTGTAAGGAGGGTCCAGTCTCTGTGACAGCAATACCACACTAGTGTCATGCACTTCTTTGCACATGTTCACAGCTGTTAACACTTATACACAGAAGAGGGTGTTTGAAGAGTAGGGTATAAAAGGACCCAAGAGAGCATATGAAGTGGGTACTGAAGGACAGCTAATGATTGCCTGGGAATTGTGTAAGAACACAAGTAACAAAAGCAGTGTCAGGATGTGTCACTAATACAGTAATGTGTGTACAAGCAAACCTGCAATATTGCTACCCCACAAAAATAAAAAATTGTACCTTTAACTTGACAATCATTTGTTTAATTGGAAACAACAGCCAGAGAGGTCACAATACAGAGTTATCCAAGCGCTTGCCATTCTGTGCTATTCCAGAAGAACAAACAAAAATAGTAAAAGCCAAAAGAATGAGTGCACTTAATCATTGCCTGTGGTTTTTCTCAGTATGCTCCACTCCCACTCCCCAAAAGGATTCCATTGAAGAGGAAGCAGGTAGTCCAAGGTGTCCAAACTTGCTGGAAAGGAATGCTGTAGCTGTTCAATAAGGTAAATTTTAGCCATGTGGTGTAATTGATTGACAATATTATTTGGATTAAAGCACTGCCAACTGCATAATCTTTCTACCACTGGTTAGATGTAGCAATAGTTTATGACTACAGCAAGACTAACTATGCAGTGCCCAGATTTCTCTCTTTTTTCATTCCTTCTTTTAATATCTGGAAAGACTCCAACTATTTCTGTATTCCCAAGAAGAAGAGCACCCCATACACCACCCAATTCTCTGACAATCTGACATACAGCAACCACATGCCTACTGTTTTGTGTAAAACCACACGGGCAACACTTCTGAATGTGCCCAAGTTGTTATATAATATTTAGTTTTATGTCATGATGTAACACACATCACCAGTATGTAAGCGGAATCCCCCATATAGAACGGACACTATACTCCTGATGCCAACCATGAAGCTGTTGAGTTATTTGCATGTACACAATATTTCAGTTCTCCTTATGCCATCAAAGGTCATCCTGAGCACATGCTTGGATGCATCAGATGAGGATATTACAGTTACAACAATTGATGGGATTGTCAGTCTGTTCTCAGATATCCTTGAGGTAGGGCTGTCTAATCAAAACTAGAACTCCTTCATCACCAGACTTAATAGTCTAAAGTTATAATCCCATTAATGAATTTATTTTTGCTAACATAGCATCATAATTTTCATTTAAAAAAACATGTTCTTTAATAAACCAAATAATAATACTGATATCATATCAACAAGAGTGTAGCCCTCTGGCACCTGCTTCGTTTAAAAAAGAAATACAAATTCTCCTGTGTCTATCTGGAGAGGCATAGTGTAACTTCTATTTCATTTTTTAGGATTCTCATCTCAGCAGAATCTATCAAAACATGAAAGCCACTTTCCATTTTTAAAGTAAGTTTTCCACAACTCCAAAACACAAGAATAGTTGAGGGTTTTTAAAGTCAGAAGGTTTTCCATTCCACAGACAGATTAGCAGTCTTCATCAAGCTAAATCCAGAATGATGCTTACTCTGCACAGATTGCTTCTCTCCAGTAGTTTACTGTGTACAGCACAGAAGTTATTCCACTAACATCAGGCAGGGCTACAACTGATATTCTCCCACTCTATTAACAGCCCATTTCAGGGTAAAAACCAGACCTTCAGCTTCTTGCCAATTCAAAATCAACATTAATATAAAACAAAGTGAAGTTACTTCTCCTGTTTCAGAGGTGTTGTGCTGGACCTTGTTCTCCCCAACAAGGAAGGGCTGGTGGGGAATGTGAAGCTCAAGGGCAGCCTTGGCTGCAGTGACCATGAAATGGTGGAGTTCAAGATCCTTAGGGCAGTGAGGAGGGCACACAGCAAGCTCACTACCCTGGACTTCAGGAGAGCAGACTTTGGCCTCTTCAGGCATCTGCTTGGTAGAGTACCATGGGATACAGCCCTGGAGGAAGGAGGGGCCCAAGAAAGCTGGTTGATATTCAAGGATCACCTCCTCCAAGCTCAGGAGCAATGAATGCATCCTAACAAAGAGGAAGTCAGGCAAAAACACCAGGAGGCCTGCGTGGATGAACAAGGAGCTCCTGGACAAACTCATACAAAAAAGGAAGCCTACAGAGGATGGAAACAAGGACAGATAACCTGGGAGGAATACAGAGAAATTGTCTGAGCAGCCAGGGATCAGGTTAGGAAAGCTAAAGCCCTGCTAGAATTAAATCTGGCCAGGGACATCAAGGGCAACAAGAAAAGCTTCTATAGGTACGTCAGTGATAAAAGGAAGACTAGGGAAAATGTGGGCCCTCACCAGAAGGAAACAGGAGACGTGGTTACCTGGGACATGGAGAAGGCTGAGGTATTCAATGACTGTTTTGCCTCAGTCTTCACTGGCAAGTGTTCCAGCCACACCACCCAAGTTGCAGAAGGCAAAGGCAGGGACTGGGAGAATGAAGAACCTGCCCACCATAAGAGATGATCAGGTATGAGACCATTTTAGGAAGCTGAAGGTGCAGAAGTCCATGGAACCTGATGAGATGCATCTGCAGGTCCTGAGGGAACTGGTGGATGAAGTGGCTAAGCCACTGTCCATCATATTTGAGAAGTCATGGCAGTCTGGGAAAGTGCCCACTGACTGGAAAAAGGGAAACATAACCCCCATTTTTAAAAAGGGTAGAAAGGAAGACCTGGGGAACTATAGGCCAGTCAGTCTCACCTCTGTGCCTGGCAAGATCATGGAGCAGATCCTCCTGGAAACTATGCTAGTGCACATGGAAAATAAGGAGGTTATTGGTGACAGCCAACATGGCTTCACTAAGGGCAAATCGTGCCTGACACATTTGGTGGCCTTCTACGATGGGGTTACAGTATTGGTGGATAAGGGAAGAGCAACTGACATCATCTACCTGGACTTGTGCAAAGCATTTGACACTGTCCCGCATAACATCCTTGTCTCTAAATTGGAGAGACATGGATTTGACGGATAGATAAGGAATTAGCTCGATGGTTGCACTCGAAGAGTTGCAGTCAACTGTTCAATGTCTGAGTGGAGACCAGTGACAAGTGGTGTTCCTCAGGGGTCAGTATTGGGACCTGCGCTGTTTAACACCTTTGTTGGCAACATGAACATTGAGTACACCCTCTGCAAGTTTGCTGATGAGACCAAGCTGTGTGGTGTGGTCAATGCACTGGAGGGAAGGGATGCCATCCAGAGGGACCTTGACAGGCTTGAGAGGTGGGCCCCTGCAAACTTAATGAAATTCAACAAGGCCACGTGCAAGGTCCTACACATAGTTCAGGGCAATCCCAAGCACAAATACGGGCTGGGCGATGAGTTGATTGAGAGCAGCCCTGTGGAAAAGGACTTGGGGATGGTGGTTGATGAGAAGCTCAACATGACCCAGCAACGTATGTTTGCAGCCCAGAAATTCAGTGATATCCTGGGCTGCATCAAAAGAACCGTGACCAGCAGGTTGAGGGAGGTGACTCTCCCCCTCTACTCCACTCTCGTGAGACCTCATCTGGAGTACTGCATTCAGCTCTGGGGCCCCCAACATAAGAAGGACATGGACCTATTGGAACAAGTCCAGAGGTGGGCCACAAAGATGACAGCAGGCTGGAGAACCTCTGCTATGAAGACAGGCTGAGACAGTTGTGTTTGTTCAGCCTGGAGAAGAGAAGGTTCCAGGAAGACCTTATAGCAGCCTTCCAGTACCTATAGGGGGCCAACAAGAAAGCTGGAGAGGGACTTTTTACAAGGGCATGTAGTGATAGGATAAGGGGTAATGGCTTTAAACTGAAAGAGGATAGATTTAGATTAGATGTAAGAAGAAGTTCTTCTCTATGAGGGTGGTGAGGCACTGGAACATGTTGCCCAAAGACGTTGTGGGTGCCCCATCCCTGGAAGTGTTCAAGGCCAGGTTGGCTGGGGCTTTGAGCAATCTGGTCCAGTGGAAGGTGTCCCTGCCCATGGCAGGGGGGTTGGAACTATATGATCTTTAAGGTCCCCTCCAACCCAAACCATTCTATGATTCTATGATTTCAGCTTAGGCAGCAGTAGTGTTATTACCATTCAGTATTTGCTAAAAAATTTTGTGAGGTTTTATTTAAAGTTTCAATATTTGCACGATTTTCATGGGCTTTATCATTTTCTCACACCTTCTTATTCTCCTATTGTAAGCTTTGCCCAGTTGTGTTTTGCTTGGCTTATTTTCTATCACATCCTCCACCCTGAATCACAAACATCCAGGCTAAAATCCTTGAGGGGGGAGGGGAGGGGAGAGAAAGCTGGCTGGGGGAAAAGAGCTCTACAGCCTTCTAAGTACCAGCATTTCCAAATCCTTTTTGCACATTTTCAATGGAAAGCATCACGTCCCTTTGTTATAAAAACCACAGGGAAGGGAAAAAGATAAATTAAGACCAGTCATCTTGTCTTAAGAGCATACTGGCATATCCATGTTACGTGGCACTGGCTCTGTGTCATGCCAACCTCCCAGCTATCCTGATTTTATATTTGGTACGTCTGGCCAATGCCAGATGTCTTCAGGTGGGAAAGATTGTTCCCACAGCAAAGATCAGGTCCTACCTCTGTTGTTCCTATCTTACCTTCAGTCTGGAGAAAAAGTTCCTGCAGAAAATCCTTCCCTGTGTCCCACTTGTCCCAGTTTAAAGCAACCTTCAGGTTCTTGTCCTGTCCAGGAAAGCAATGGAATCAGAGGGCTGAAGTCACACAGTAACCATCTCCATACCTCTCCTCTCCATTGTGAGGTGCTTTGGCAAGTTCTCTGCTAAGCCCATTCCCCTTAGCTGAATGACTGGAAGTGTGATGTCCCTAAATATGCAAAGCTCCAATCACAACCATGCACATATCTGGAAGCAAGTGAGAAAATTAAGCCATAGTCATGCAAATCTTTGATGAGCGCAATCTGGACAGCATCCTTACAGTTTAAAGGAGAAATGAATTCTGGATTTGATATCTGCTTCTCTCTGGCTCTCCTTTGAAGTTAAAGAAGATTTTCAAAAGGCTGTTACATGAAAGTTAACCTCAAATGCTGTGTTCTGTGAAAAGAAATTTTATTCAAACAGGGGCATTTTATTTAATTTGTCCAACAAAAATTCTATTCACATATTAGAAATACGGTTTTATCAATATTTACAAACCAAAAATATTTTTTTATAGCAGTGTGGTTTCAGTGATTTAAAAAGAGGGAATTCATACAAGAATTCATATCATAGTATTTAATTCTACATTTCATACCATGACAAGCTTTTCCCAGCACTAATTGAAAGGAGAGGGGGAAAGGAAGGTAGAATAGGTAAACCGAGTTTTAAAAAGACTATTAACCAGACAGTTTACACTCCAGAGTTCAAATGCTCATGAAGCTATGCCATGTTTCCCCCTGAGGAGAGAGGGAGAGGGAGGATCTGGGGTAACTTTGCTGCTGCCTTCTGCAGGTGTGGGGCATGGGGTCCAGGACACATCCCTGGGATCAGTTTGCTCTTCTATGGCAGGCAGACCCAGCACAGGGAACAACAATCTTCAAAGTGGGCCACACTGTGTGTCTCAAACAAACAAACAAAAACCCCCAAATATCAACCTCTGGCCCATCACTTCACACAGCTTAGAAACAGACACCAATTCGTTTGGCAGTCTTTGCCAGATCCAAGTGTGTCTTAAGTGACTGCGGCCACATGGGTTTGCTGGGGCGGGCTGCTGGGCACAGCGTGGCACAGCAGGTTCTCACCGCTGGGCTGGGCTGTGCACAATTAGTGCAGCTTTTACCTGATGAGAAAAATAAAATATGGAGAACTCTCCACAGCATATTTTAAAAAATAGCAAGTATAGGCAGCCCTTCGATTTAGGATAGTATATATCCAGCTTTTCAATAATCTGCTTTTCAGCCCACTGAGACACATAGAAGATTTTGCTTTGTAAATAAGCAGCATAAAAAAAAAGAAAAGATTAACTCAAACTTCCATTTCAAGAAGAACTAAAAAACTTTGTTTCAAATGCAGCCAATATATGGAAAGGAAGG
This sequence comes from Pandion haliaetus, assembly GCA_013401275.1. Lineage (NCBI taxonomy): Eukaryota > Metazoa > Chordata > Aves > Accipitriformes > Pandionidae > Pandion > Pandion haliaetus. The sequence goes on along the minus strand of VYZV01004623.1, from coordinate 94,956 downwards.
TCTCATCTATTTACAGTTCTTGACCTTTAAGCTCAGCTACTATTTTTGTTTTAAAAAATCTTAAAATAATGATGATAAAATAGCTAGCAATTTCAAAGAAATTATTCCAACATTGGCAATGCAAAACACTTCTTTCATACAGAATTTTCAGAACACCAGCGTTTCTCAATAAGCTTTCTTATACATTATTATGCCATCCATCATGTTTGTTTTTCATTAGTTACTTTAGTCATTTATACTTAAGAACTAGCCTTGAATTGCTTGCAGTTTTATCTCTGGCATTTTTACTGAGAAAGAAAATCAAAGTCACTCTGATTACTTTTATACATGTAAGCAGACTCATAGAATCATAGGCTGATGTAATGATAATTATAAACATTTTAATGGCTGCTAAGATGTGTTTTTCATGTACTAATTGAGGAAAAATTGATAGTGATTGATAGTCAACAGTGATCTGTTTATAAAGTAAGGAAGATAATATCTCCAGAAATCCACTACTCTTTCCCTACATTGCATTGGTGTTGTATATAAACACTACAGTGTCCTTCCTCATTGCAAAGAATGATGAAAAATAAAATCTCTGTACACATTATTTTATTATTCCACCAAACACTCAGTTGCAAAACAAATGTCTCTCTGGTTTACTGCAAGATTAAAGGCCCACTAGGGCAAGTTCTCCATGCTCAGAACACCCATCGATTTCAATGGCAGCTCCACACACAAAGCATTTCCAGGATTAGCCCTTAATTATTTATCAAAACCATGCCCTGGAGCTCTGAGTTTATTGCAAAGACAAATGTGAGGATTCAAACAGTAGATAATAGGGTGCATTTTTCTGCCTTCACAAAATATGCAGATGCTTTTGTATCAGCAACTCACTGACAACCTGGCGAATAAGAAGTTTATTGCTGAATGATTTGACCTGGACAGCATGGAAGAGTGGGCTAGCAAGAACAGTATGAAGTTTAACAAAGACATGTGCAAAGTCCTGCACCTGGGATGAAACAACCAAAGAGCCCAGTAGAGGCTAGGATCTGTGTGGCTGGGAAGTAAGTAGTCTTGCTGAAAGCGACCTGGGGGTCCGGGTGGACAACAAGCTGAACAAGAGTCAGCAGTGCAGAGCTCCAGCAACAAAGGCAAATTGGACCCTGGGCTGCATCCACAGGGGCACTACTAGCAGGGATAGGGATAGAGATGTGATCAGCCCACTCTACCCAGCGCTTGTCAGGCTGCACCTGGAGTATTGTGTCCAGTTCTGGTCCCCACAGTTCAAGAAAGATGCAGACAGACTGGAGAGTGTCCAAAGGAGGGCCACAAAGTTGATCAAAGCCATGGAGAACCTGCCCAATGAGGAAACACTGAAGGTAGTAGCTGTTTTCCACTTGCAGAAGAAAAGGCTCAGAGGGGGAACTCATCACAGTATTCCGATACTTAAAGGGTGGCTACAAAGAGGACAGAAGCTCTCTCTTCACAAGGAGCCACATGGAGAAGACAAGGGTCCAAGCTGCACCAGGAGAGATTTCATCTCAATACAAGAATGAATTTTTTTACAGCAAGAACAATCATTCACCAGAACCTCCCCAGGGGTGTGGTGGAGTCCCTATCACTGGAGGTTTTGAAGATGCAATTGGACAGGGTGCTAGATAATCTCATCTAGGCTCCTTTCCCACAAACGGTTGGACCAGATGATCTTTCAAGGTCCTTTCCAGCCTGGGCTGTTCTATGTTTCTATGAAGGTTATTGCTCAGTATGCAAAACACAGTAATATGCCAAACACTTGAAGATGTCAAGGTACCTACCTCCCTTCAAAGTGTTTGTAGTGATAAAGCAGGTGCTATTAATATTTTTAAATTCCACAATTGTGTTTTTACTCTTCATCAAATGCTCTGCTGGAACATCATTTAAAGTAACAGGACAGGCAGGAAGATTTCAAGTAGGGTATCAATGTTATCATTTTATAAAAATATTCATATTTCTTCCTTGGTTATTTGGTGGTTAGGGTAGATGAAACCTAAACCTCTCAAAGCTTTCCAACTGGACCTAACTGAATCCTAGGCTAGGATGCATTTGCTAAATATCTACTCTCATTTTTGACACTTGCCTCCAACTGCTGCACCAGAAAAGGGCAGGTTTCTTGCAGACCCTGTGTTGTACCTGTCAGCTTCACGCAGGCATCTGGGATACTGTAGTCCATTTCAGTCTGAATCACATGCCCATAGCCCATGTTCTGCTTACTCTACTTCAGATTTCCTGTATCATCTTCAGCAAGCCATTTAAGCTACATGTAAACTGGTAGACATAGGCTTGCTGCAGAGCTCCCAGACATGCATGCTCGCCACATGCCAGGGCTATACCAAGGTAAGAATTAAACACATCGGTTCCCTCCCTTTTGTGGGAAGAAAATCCCATTGCACTGGCTGGGCAGAAGGTGTACTGCACTCCAGCTAGGCTGACAGTGACTCAGGGGCCATGCTGTGGAGCAATGTTCCCCCTCAGCAGAGAGATGCAGCATGCCTTTTCCTCAGCCCTCCACCTCACAAATGGCATTACAACACTTCCCTCTCTCACAGGGGAGTTGTAAAGATAAATACTCTGAAGCCTGTAAAGTGCTCAGATGCTCAGGTAATACGGCAACCAGATAATTACCCAAGGCAGACATTTCTCCGTGCAATTTTCCACACCTTTTTAATAGCAGGTGATGAGAGAATCCCAAAGCCAAGCAGTAAAAAGCCTGCTGAGGAGCAAGCTTCATACCTGACCACCTAAGGAAACTGTGAACGTATATATAAGGTTTGCATGTAAAACATGTGATTTGCCATGTAATCAGGTATAAAGTTATACACTGCTGCAAGCTGAAAAAAGGTGTTTTCCCCAAAGCTTTTGATGTGGCTATAAAGCTCTGGTACAAGTGGTTACATAAAAATTTTTAAAAAAATCACTTATAAGAGGGGGAAAAAAAAGGATAATCTGCTGGCAACTACCATTTGAACAGCAAAGCACACATACTATGGACAAGGCAATCTTCTCTGTAGGCAAGCTAGAGCCAAGGAACAAGATTTAATTTTACAGATTCCAACCACCACAACAAGGCCAAGAATTGAAGACACTGAAAGAAAATCTGAAAGGAAGAATTCTTCATCCTTTCTCTCCTCTGAACTTTTACAGCAGTTATTGGTAATATTTTAGGCTTTGCTAAAATGGATTAAACTGATTCTCTAGCTAGTAACCCACAAAATTATGCTACTACTAGTATATAAGGGAGGAATGGTAATCTTGGGTCAACTATCAAACTCTTCTTTCTCTGTTCATCAGCAGGGAAAATATCTCTGGTGATAATTGACAGCTGCAGCCATGGTGCAGTAGGCAGTGCTTCATTTTTATTACTGAAGCTGTCAGTGTAAGGCCACGTCTTGGTGGGCAAGAAGGGACATTCCCTCCCACCCCTGGGGATGACTCCTCTTCTACAGAAGAGAGCAAGAAGCTGGCACCTTTGATTCATGGATCCTGTATTTCTTTCAGAAATGAATAGGTTTGGGTTCAAGAGCTGTCGATCCATGTCCTTTTGCAAGTGTTAAATTCTCTTTTGAGATAGGAATATATCTAAAGAAACATGCTAATTTATGGTAATTCCTCTAGGGGCACTGCTGAGGGAGAAGTTTCCTGAGGACACAGATAATAAACTATGCTGACTGCAGAATATCCAGGTTATACAGGGTACCACTTGCAGACCCTAATTCTCCCTCCACCTCTTAACTGTTTGCTACTATCCCTACTGTGCCAACAGCATTTTCCAAGTCTCAGATCTCCTAGTATAAATTTCCATATGATTACTCTCTCTATTTTCTCCAAAAATGGTTTCAGGTTGGACTGTTTGGGTTTGGTTTTTTTTAAGAAAAAAAAATAACACAAGAAAGGCTGGTTGTAAAAGGACTCAGGCCATATTACAGGAGGAGGCTAGAGACCAGTAACACGACTGGTTAAACCAGATGATAAAGGGAAATACTATCTCTGGTGAGAGCCAAGGACAGTGGTATGTGGGCAGAGAAAAATTTTCTCAGATCAGTTGCAGCTCAAACATTTCATTAGCTACCTCAGAGGTAGGAAAAGGAGCTGCAAACACAATTTAGACAAACTTTGCCTTTCAAGAGTGTTTAAACAAGACATACAATGTTACTATGTTGCATGAGGACATACTACTGATGTCTATAATACAAGCTAAAAGCTTATTGTATTGAATAAGCACTTTCAGTTTAGTTTAAAATAATGTCTTTCCTTAATGAATACATGGAAATGTAAATTATATCTGTCTTAATACTGTGATTCTCTTTAGTTTCTGTGGAAATTGAGAGTATTTAGAAGAGCACACACGTCACCAGCACCAGACAGGACTGGGTCACCAACACTCAGACATCAAAGGCCATTACAGTCACTGGATCTGCTTTGGAGCAATGGTAGAAGTGCCTGCATCTTTCAGTGCTTAAATATGTCAGAGAAAGCAATTTTAAATCCTTTGCACTGCATTACAGACCCTGCACTTTTTTTGATTCATTTGCGGGACTTATGTACAGTTGGACATGTACATGCCAAAGCACTGGCTTGCCACCTTGTACAAGACAGCAGAGAATCCCCAGGGGTCCTCTCCACAAAACAGCAAGTAATAGCAGTAGACAGAACTGTATACCCAAGGTGTGGAAAACAAAGCATCATTTCCAGCTGTCCATCATGCCAGACATGGGCTCTTTAATTTTTATGAAAAGTACAGGGTGCCCAGTTCACCTCTCTCATGAGAACGATTATTTGTCAATGCACGGTGGCCAGATCAGCTGTGGCTCACTTTACTGAATTATACATCTCAAAGAGAGAACACGGACTTCCATTTACACCTTATCCTTACTTTACTGGATATAGTGGGTAATACTAATTCGTGGACTCTGACATACGGTGCATCAGCTTAGTAATACACCCTTTTTTATTTATTTGTTTGAGAAGAAATCAACCCTCACAAGGGAGTGATTTGTGTGTCTGTATCTTCAGAATTGCAAAGACCTTCCTTGCTAGACAAGAGAATTTCAACTTCAGTTTGCTAACTCAGGCCAAACTCTTTTCTTACTGACTTTGTTGAATCTCAGTGCACATCCACAGAGGACATTCTGGTTCCACCTCTATGTGTGCTTTCTGAAAGACATTTCCGTCTCTGACATTAGCTGTGGTAGATTTTTTTAATAGTCATACTCTTTTGGAGTCAGGCTAATCCCTCTAGGCTGTCATGCACTTCATAAAGTTAGACTGACATGATGTTCTGCATTCCCATTTACGTCTCTAGCTGTGGCCCAAATCAAATTGCTTGTGAAGTAAAAGGAAAGCTCTAATTTGCCCTCAGCAGGTACTGGATCAGGCCCCACCTACAGTACTACACTTTTCCAGCAAAGGTCACTGAGCTAAAAGAGGCTGCACGAACTTCAAACTGTCAGGCCAGATTACTCGTGCAGAACCGTTTAGGATCCTGCTGCTGCTACTTT
>VYZV01004623.1:61013-89349 GCA_013401275.1 Pandion haliaetus | reverse complement strand
CCTCCATGCCCCAGTGACATCTTGAAAACTCTACACGTTATCCATTAACAGCAGCAAGGGTGGTTAATGTTTACTTGATACACGCAAGTGGAAAAGCAGTGGCATAAAGAAACTAGTCTTAGGATGTTTTACTGCTCGAGTTTGAGAGGGGTGTGGATGAGTACATGCACATGTGTCACGATTTGCAATATAATCTAGCCAACAAATGGGGTTTTTTTTAAAGCCCCTTACATTCTTCACTTATCTCAATGGATCAGTCAGAGAGTGATCAGCTGTAGGACTAGAAAACTGCCTTTATGGTCATCAGAGGAGCTAGCGGTGTGTTGGTTTAGCAATTAAAGCAATTAATTCTAACATAGATCTCATAAGAACAGAAACCAAAGCCTTATAAATTACTCATCCAGTTTCTGTGTAACAGACAGCCTTCCCCAGAGTTTGATTCTGTTTCTCTATCAATAGTTTCACGCAGAGAAGGACCACAGAAAAGCAAATATTTAGGCAAGGTTCTAGAAAAGGTATCTTTTACAGCTATCTCCCATGTTATTCTAATGCCAGATAATTCAGAGCAATAGCCTATGCCTTTTCTATGGTTAATCAAATATTTTTACAAGACATTAAATCATATGGAAACAATTTTCAGGTCCCTCATAATACAGTCTGTTTGTTGTCCCATGGCCAAATCCTGCAAGATGTTGACCAAACTGCCAGAACTTTGATATAAATTTTACTTACTGGACTGGGATTTTCCCTCACAGAAATCAGCCCCTTCGCAGAAAAACTCCAGGGTTGGGCTTGTCGCGGAAGGGAATGCTCTCTCTGGGAATGCTTTTCCCTTCATGCATTGAAGATTTTGGGCCCACGGTCTGCAGCTGAGCACATCTTTTTTTACACTCTTCCAAAAATGGCAGTATGGCCTGAAGACAATTTACTTTGCATCTTGTCCTCTTTAGAATTTCTTCCCTGAGAACCACAGAAGAGGCTGAAATGTGAGAAAATTCCTGTATGCAGAGCTCCCCTTAGGTTTCAGTGCAGTAGCAGAGTTCCTCAGATACCATCTGCCAGCAGCCATTTAAAATCCAAAGCCTATGTAAAAAAAATATCATTTTGTTGTCTTCTCAGGGGAGGAGGAAAGTAGAAGATTATATAAGTATAGGCATGTTGCGTTTAGTTGCAAATTACAAGGAGGGGCAAACATAGAAAAAGGTAAGAGAGTGATGGTAGACTAATAAAGCGTTATCCTAACACCAAATTGCTCAGCCAAACCCACTACATGCTAAATATTAATTTTGAAATAGAGTTCACAGGGATTTCATCTGTTGTCTCTGCCATTTATGCTAAATGAAGAGATATTTTGATACTGAACAGTCTCTATTAAGAGACATCACTGAAGAGATTCTGTTAAGCCTCATGAAATTGTAACACTTATGCCCCAAATACAACACTAGAAGCTCTGAAGGAAAAAAGGAAAGAGCAGGAAAAAAAAAAAATTTCTTTCTAGGTCTCAGAAGAATCTGAATGAATTCCAGGGAGAGTGAGGTGTGTTTTCTGAGTAGCACGCTATCCTAAAAATCATTTTCTTTAATAACTGGTGGGTAAGTCACTACTCAGCCCAAATAAGAATGATTTTAGTATGAATTAGGTGATTTTAATGACAAATGCATGTTACTACATTTGATATGCTGGTAAAACAATGCAAATGAGACTAGGGAATACCTATGTAAGCTTGAAAAAAGAGACTGTGGCCTCAAGGCAACCTGTGTTGGAGAGATACAGACATCCTCTTGCGAAGAGGCTGCTGTGCTTTCAGATACTCCTGTCCTTAGATATCTGCCTCACCTCTGTCAGAAGCTGGTTCCTGACCCCAGGGCAGGTAGCAGATGGGATCTACATCGACCTGTGTTCATGTATTTACCTACATTACCTCTATAGGGCTCTTGTACCAATATGGGGAATGATGAACTAGAGGCTACAAAGGATGCCAGGCTGGACTACGGAAGCTGCAAAGACAGAGATACGTTGTTCCTGCTGAGTTTGCTGGAGTAGCACTAGTTTGGGCAGAGGGATGGGGGTCAGCAGCTGCAGGGAATAAAGTGTTAAACAACTTCACATACATTCCCCAGATTCTTTTTGTCACAGCTTATCCTCACCTGCTTGTTTGCCTGCCTGGTGAGCAGCTATGTTCCCTGTGAGTAACCAGAACTGTTATTGCTTTTAATGACAAAAATTCTATCACCTCCTAATGAAAATGTACTTGGGTCTTCAGCTACAAGCAAATTTTAGGAGCATTTTACTGATGGCTAACACCAGTCAAAATTAACCAGTTTCTTGGTGATCTAGTGTATTGCAGTTGTTTTCCTAACTGCATAAGGAAGCATTCCTTTAAATCCCTGCTGTGAGAATGGTCTATTTCCTGTTCCCAAAAGGGGCAGGAGAGAAATACCATAGGTCTTACAAGTATTCACCTGAAAAAAAGATGCAGCCAGGAGCACTCAAATGAAATAGATACAATTTGGCATTTGGGGCAGGGGGAGTGAAAGTGGGGGCAGCATCAAACAGCTGTCATTCTCTTTGTCTTGAAAGTAAAGATTAGTGACCAGAAAAGCAGAATGAGGAAAAAAAACTCTGAGAGCTAATGGATCTTGGTCAGAACAGTGACAATTCTGCCTCACTTTATTCAAATTAACTGAGAACTACCTAGAAAAAAATTAATTCACGATACACATGTATTTGCAACCCCCAAAATATAAATTCCTCTTTGGATTACAAAAGCAGGTAATGTAAAATATAACCACCACCACCACCACCCCAAATTAGGGTTATCTGTGCAATGTCTGTTTCACTCTTTGCCTGCCTAGGAAGACTTCAGCCCCTATAATTAAAGACTGACAAAACGAATTGCAGATGTGAACTAATCAAAATAACATTAAACTAAGGCAGGTTAACTGATCTCTCAGGTTTAGGGTCCAGAAGAGATTTTCTCCCAGTGCAGATTGACATGTTTCTTGAGGATTGTTCACCCCTCCCTACAGCACAGGTTGTCAAGAAACTGCTACGAATCCTGTCATTTCAAGGCTCTGAACCTGTGTGATGCATCCCCCATTACACCCGTTTAGCCTTCTAGCACTGCTTAATCTAACCAGGTGATAAACAGATGAATGGATAAAGGCCATGGGATATATACGGGGCCTGATTATAGAGCTGTGCTATTCCCTGTCTTAGAGATTTCACTGGGTGTATCTGAAAATGTCTATCCAAAAATGAGAGGGATTCTGTGGCAATCAGCAAAAGCTCCCATCAGGCACTAAAACATAATTTCAAAATCAAAATACTTTCTATTTTAATAGTAAACATTGGTTTATTGGGATTGGCCTTTGTCTCCTCCTCCCAGTATTTTCTATCAGAAACAATCTTGGTAGAAGGCATTTGACCAACCAGTCTCTAGACTGGCACTTTCATCAGTGAGAACTCTTTTTTTTCCCAAAGCTTTCACATCTCACTTCTGCTTCCTGATATCTACTACTGAGCTATGAAAAGACACTTGGGTCTTACTTCACACACACAGAGCAGTTTCCTACCAGTTAATGCACCTTGCTTGTGAAAGGCTTAAAGTTTTACATTTTATGTTAGGTCATGCCATTTAGGCATATATTTGCGGGTAGGACTGAGGACATTGTCATATCCAGCTTCCTCAGAAGGCAGGAACCATTCAGAAAAGCTCCTGGAACACCTCAGGACACTGGATGGCTGGAAAATACATTGATCTCACTGAACTGTTGCTTTTTATGGACATTTTTTTTTCCAGGCTTTTTGTATATTTTGCCTTGGGTAAATTATGAAACAGATTTTTCCCTCCCAGAACAGATGATTATCTAGAAGCAAGGACGCTCATGTAGGATGCAGAAGCCTCATGCCCATCTAGAGCAGACCAAGCAAAGGCTCAAACTTGGCTCACCTACAGCTCAGCAGCCCCTTAAGTATCAGAGCATTGATCATTCCTAGGAAGGCTGTATTATCCACAAGCAAGCTGATATGGTCCACTCATTTATACTATCCAGCTAGCTTCTATTATCCACAGATTAATGAAAAGTTTGTGGTTTTGTGCCACACCGGAACAGAAACTGATTATGAAATCTCAACATTTTGTGGAAAACAGTAGGTTGGGATGGTTCTTAACATTGCAGCTCCCATCTGCCCATCCAACCCCACCCTGAGCAGCCGAATCCACAGTTCAGCAAAGTTTACACCACTTTTCAAGCTAGAACAAAGCCACGTGCAGTTTGTTATAAAAGGCCCTACCAGAGCAAGCCAACACAGAAGGTACAGACATCTCTGAAACAGGCACGGCTGCTCTTCTATACAACTGCCTCTATAACCGGCTTGGGCTTTGAGCTGGGAACCAGAGCATTTAACTCTGGTTCAGCCCTTCCTTTTTATTCAGAGACCTAACTTCTAAAGATAGCATTTATGTTTCTTCCTTTTAGCATTTCCTTGTAAATCAGATTCAATGCATGGGATTCCAATTTTCTGTCCACTTACTCCAAAATGCTGAATGCTGCAGAAACAGCCACATGATTTGTCAGGAACTTTTGAGCAGGTTCTTCAAGCTTGTAACATTTTCATTATAACACTGGAAAAAGCATCCATAACAGGAAGCTTTGCCAGCATTGTGAGGCAACAGAGGAACAATTTCTTTAAATGTCCTTCTCAGTTCAAATTAGGAAAATTAAATTCCCAGTATCAATTTTGTCCACAGCATACCAACATAGTTATGCATGCATACACATGTGCACACACAGACACAAAAATACACATATTGATTATTTGTATGTGTGTATGTATATGCACATTATTATATATGTATATTTATAAATATGTATTTTATATTTATGTATATACACACATAATTATATGTGTGTTTAGAGCAAGCCTGTTAAGGATGGATCTATTTTTGCCTGGCCACCTCATTCAGAAAAAGCTATTGAGCTGTGGGCTTCATTCTCTGAGATGTACATGTTTTGTACCATGCGACAGGACAGGCCAGTCCCCCACATCCCACATGGCTTTGTGGTGGGGATTCCACATCCAGTAACTGTCAAGAGCTGTTAGAGAGGGCACAAAATCCATGCTGCATCTGACAGCACAGCAGTCTCCAGATAGCTGGAATCACAATCAATAGCTAACAAATGGCCATTCCACTTATGGTATAATGAGCCCCGTCTGAGCCTGCTTTTCCCACAGAGATGTAGGCACTAATTCTAACACCATTAGCTCCTTTAGCTGGTCATAATGACAGTTAAAACATGTAATAACATTTAAAACACAGACTGTAATTTCTTTTTCTCTGTTCAGAATTTGTACTTGGCCAGCAAATGGCTTAATGAACCAGTTTTGGAGACTTTTCTAATTACCAGCTGTCCCTGGAGGATTTTTTTTGTTTGATTTTATTATGCAAATAGTCACTAGGCTAACATCTATTTTGGCTGCTCTCAGAAACATTCTTCCTTCTAGTTGAAAGAGACTGCATCTCGCACTAGGTACTAAAGCAGCAATCTAAACAGATTCAAAGCCACTCTCGCTAGCTTTCTCATAAGTCTCTGCAGCTCTGTCAGAGTGGAGTTGGGTCAGTTCACTAGGTTGAACTAATTGTTTTTCTTTGGTAGTCTTTTAGTTCTCGGTCAGACAATGTGCTTGCAATCTCTGGTTTCTCCAGTGTCAACTACAGACCTTTAAATTCATGGAGAGACAGGAAACGGTACATGTGGTACATTAGATCTGTTTTAAACCTAACTCCCTTCCCCAGGTCAGGCTCAACCCTGGCTTTTAATCTGAGTGAATTTTTTGTCAGGTTTAGTTGCTGGTTTTCTGTCACATACAAAATGTAAAAATTAAAACCTGAATCTTCCTGTGATTAGGTTCTAATCACTATCCTGTAATAAGAGAGGCAGCAATGCTTCTTTCTTTCTTTTTTTCACTTCCAGCTTGATGGTGACAATCTGCTTGCTCTTGGGATGCAGGCTCTGCTCCTCTCAGGCTGCAGAGGGCTGGAGCACAGATTTCCCCTCTTCTTCTGCCTGCTCATGACTGTATCACCTAGTCATGGTTTCTACAAGCCAGGAGATGCAATGGCTTATGTGGGATGCCACACAGAAAGGGGCCAGAAACTAGGGATAGTGTGTACACATGCTCAGTGATGATTCCCCAACACCTGCAGGAGCAACTACCATGGCGCAGCAGAGGTCTGAACCCAGACCAAGCTGCAGAGGGAGGATGCAGCCCTGCAGGTCTGGGGCGCCGGGACACCTGCAGCCTCTCACCGGGACTGGGGCCAGCGAGATGGGCTCCTTGCCTGCAGGAGGAGTGTGCTGGGGGAGGAGGGTCTGTGTAGGAGCTGCACAAAGGAGCTGCAGGTAGTCAGCAGGTTGCACAGCATCAGGGATGGCAAAAAGGAGATAGACTGGATCTTTTCTGAGACCCTGCAGCTTCACCAGCCCAAACCCCAAGGGTTACTGAAGGAGGGGCATGCAGACCCTGTGCTTATCAGGTTGGGAAATGGAGACTTCTCTGATGAGGAAGGCTGGGAGCTTGTGACTTCTAGCACTAGAGGATGCATGGGGAATGAACAGAATTTAGAGGTCTGTGTGCAGTTACAGGGCTGTGATCTCATTGGGGTCACAGAGGCATGGGGGGGATAGCTCACATGACCAGAGTGCTACCATGGGTGTATATAGGCTCTTTAGGAAGGACAGGACAGTATGGTGAACAGGGTGAGTTGCCCTTTATGTGACAGAGCAGATAGGATGCATGGAGCTCTGCCTTGGGACTGGTGATAAGCCAGACGAGAGTGATCCCATTCTTGTGGGCATCTATTACAGACCTCCTGATCAGGAATAAGTAGATAAGGCTCTTCTTCAGACAGCTGGAGGAAGCCTCTTGCTTACAGGCCCTGGTTCTCATGGGGAACTTTAACCATTCCAATATCAGCTGGAAGGGCAGCACAGCAGGGCACTGGCAATCCAGGAGGTCTCTGGATTGCATTGATGGTAACTTCCTGACACAGATGATTAAGAAACTGATGAGGGGAGATGCTCTACTAAACCTCATACTTGCAAACAAGGAAGAACTAGTTGGCAATGTGGAGGCTGGGAGTGGCTTTGTCTGCAGTGGCCATGAGATGATGGAGTCCAGGATGCTAAGAGTGGAGAATGGGGCAAAAAGCAGAATCACAACTCTGAACTTCAGCAGAGCAGACTTTATGGATCTTCTTAGAAGAACACCATGACATACAGCCACAGAAAGAAGAGGGGTTCAGGAGAGCTGGTTGATTTTCAAAGATGTCTGTTCAAGGCTCAGGAACAGTCTATCCCAATGATCAGGAAACCAAGCAACAAAGGCAGAGGGCCTGCATGGATGAACAAGGAGCTCCTGACTAAAGTGAAATATTAAAAGCAAGCATACAGGACTTGAAAATAAGGTCAGTTCACCCAGGAGGAATACAGAGATATTGTCTGAGTGGGCAGGAAACTGTAATTGCTGCCAGCTAAGACTCGGTAAGGAGTCTGCTTCTTCTGCCTGGGCCGAACAGTGTATCATGATTAAAATTAACTGTAGGTCTGTATCGTCACTTTTGTTCTGCAGTCTATTTTAGCCTTGAAACAGGATCCTGAAACTACTGCCTTGCCTGACATAGCTGACCTATGTTGTCTCAGGTAGCTAATTATGCTCAAACATTGTGGCTGGAATATCCAGAACATATCCACAGACTATGGTTTCAGCTGTTCCTCTACAAAGCTACGGTGGCTTTTTAATTTCATATTCCACCTAAATCCACCACCTTTTCCTCTTGAGTTCAGATGCCTCACCAACTATTGTCAGAAACAGTACATAATTAAATAATTTGGGGGAGAAGAAGTAAGATGCAAGTGCTAACTGTCATTAACACCAATTTCAAGGGGTGTAACTGATTGAAGAAATGTCCATGTTAAACTGTGAACTTGTTTTGGTTATACCCTTCATTGTATTGTAATTCCTACATTGGACTAGGATGTATAGGTTCTCTTATATTAATTGATATAGTTGGAAAAATGACAAGCTTTAGAGCAGAAAAGACTGTCATCTTCTGCTCCAGTAAATTCTGACAGTATCTGGAATATCTTGCTATGCAGGAAAATCAAACAGTTCCCTCTTCCCCACTTCACTGAGGAAGCAAAATTCCCATTGATCAAAATTGGGTAGCTTCAAGTAAACCACAAGTAGTCATTCTCAGCCTGTATTTAGTTATGAAATCTGCTGCTTATATTTCAGACCTATAAAAGTATGCCCCAAAGAGCTTGCTTTTTGCCAGTTGTATGTATTGATCTAAGATTACATTTCTCCTTAGAAACCTGAAGTTACACATTAGGGAGCCATGGCTAGGAAGACCTCTTGGTTTTATCAAAGCAGCTGCATTCTTCATGCTACTCTGAATGCTCTTTACCTCTCAAATTAAACTCTCCTTACCCTCTTGTATTAATTCTTGCCTGAATCCACTCATTGGAGAGTGGAGGTGTAAAAAGAGCTCTGGCAGAATGACTGGGCTTGGAAAGCAGGATCTCCATGAGGCAAGAAACAACAGCTTCCTCTGCCAAGTGCTCTTCCTAACTTCTGAACCTCCCAAACAGTTTTGGTCAAATTAAATTAACATGGAGATTGCAAATGTACTGAACTTTGCTTTTTTGTGAAAGTCGGCAGTGGAACTGAAGACCTGTGTGAGTGTCACAATGAGGGGCAGGCAGTTGTGATCTCTCTTTCAAGAAGCAGCAGCATCTGGCATGGGCTCCTGTTTGCAGGATTAAACATGCAGACCACATAGAAGGATCTAGGAGAACTGGAAGAAAGTCAATGGAAATGAGTCAGGTACAGGACAACCAGGGGATCAGGCCCAGCCAGCACGGGTTCATGAAAGGCAGGTCCTGCTTGACCAACCTGATCTCCTTCTATGACCAGGTGACCTGCCTAGTGGATGAGGGGAAGGCTGTGGATGTTGTCTACCTGGACTTCAGTAAGGCCTTTGACACTGTCTCTCATGGCATACTCCTCGACAAGCTGGCGGCACATGGCTTAGACAAGTGTACTCTTCTCTGGGTAAAGAACTGGCTGGATGGACGAGCCCAGAGAGTTGTGTTGAATGGAGTTAAATCCAGTCTCAGTACTGGGGACGGTTCTCTTTAATATCTTTATGAATGATCTGGACGAGGGGATTGAGTGCACCCTCAGTAAGTTTGCAGACAACACCAATTTGGGAGGGAGGATTGATCTGCTCTTCTGGACAGGCTGGATTGTTGGGCTGAGGCCAATTGTATGAGGTTCAACAAGGCCAAGTGCCGGGTCCTGCACTTTGGTCACAACAACCCCATGCAGCACTACAGGCTTAGAGAAGAGTGGCTGGAAAGCTGCCCAGCAGAAAAAGACCTGAGGGTGTTGGTTGACAGTCAGCTGAATATGAGCCAGCAGTGTGGCCAGGTGGCCAAGAAGGCCAATGGCATCCTGGTCTGTGTCAGAAACAGCGTGGCCAGCAGAAGCAGGGAAGTGATCGTCCCCCGTACTTGGCACTGGTGAGGCCACACCTTGAGTACTGTGTTCAGTTTTGGGCCCCTCACTACAGGAAAGACATTGAGGCGCTGGAGCATGTCCAGAGAAGGGCAATGAAGCTGGTGAGGGGCCTGGAGCACAAGTCTGATGAGGAGTGGCTGAGGGAACTGGAGTTGTTTATCCTGGAGAAAAGGAGGCTGAGGGGAGACCTTATCGCTCTCTACAACTACCTGAAAGGAGGTTGTAGTGAGGTGGGTGCTGGTCTCTTCTGCCAGGTGGCTGGAGATAGGACGAAAGGGAATGGCCTCCAGTTGCGGCAGGGGAGGATTAGAATGGGTATTAGGAAAAATTTCTTTACTGAAAGGGTTGTTAGGCATTGGAACAGGCTGCCCAGGGAAGTGGTTGAGCCACCATCCCAGGAGGTATACAAAAAGCACGTAGACGAGGCACTTCATGACACAGATTAGTGGGCATGGCTGACAGTTGGACTCAATGATCTTAAAGGTCTTTTCCAACCTAAATGATTCTGTGATTCTATGAGTCAGAGGTCTTGCAGCTAAAAACCAGGAGAATTTGCTGTCCTTGTGGGCAGAAGCTGCAGATTTTCATCACAGGATGTTTCTCCTGACTGCTTGTGGCTGCTCTGGGCAGCCACACAGGCACATGTCTGTCCCAAGCACTACAGAAGGCCCAGAAAGGCATCCTTGGCCCTGCCTATGGTAAAAAAATATTGTGAAGCCGGTATTTTACATTCTGATAAATCATTTATGACCAGACGTGTTTTGTAGTTGTTTCTGACTTTCAGCTTGCATTTTGATCCACAGATCACTGTGCGAGCTTAGAGAAGCTTAGGCTTGTATTAGCTAGCGTTAATAATTACATAAGAAGAAAAATCAAAGTAGACAGCTATGATCTTGTCTTCAGGCAATTGCCTTGTAATAATAAAGAAGAAAGATGGCAGGAAGGTCAAGAGACATTCCCCAAACTCTGGTACCTCCAGATTATTTTCAATAGGACAATTTATTTATGCCTTTTGATCTTTGTTTGGAGGGCCAATTTTTTTAAAAGGTGTGGAAGTTCCTGTTTATTCATGGTCTCTACTCTTTGGTGAAGCTGCAGCTGGGTACCTGTAATCTAACAGGCATAAATTTAAGGACAATATTCAGAAGCCTGTAAAAAAGTGGCCCTGCAACTCTCTCATGACCCATGAATAACAAGTTAGTGTTTGCACCATATTTAATATGAAGATTGTGACCAAGCCGTTAACCTTTAGTAGCGGCCACTGAGTAAATGTGTCACATAGTACAGAAGGCACAGTAAATCTGTGTAAACAGTGCACAGTATATTGAGTGGCTTCTCAGCTGCAAGCTAAGATAAATGAAATAGTATTTACCAGTGGTATCTCTATTCCTTCTAAGTTTGGGACTTTATAAAGCACAATTCTGAATCCTATCTCATATCTTTACCCTGATGATGGCTTTTCTTTATTTTTTTGATTGGTGACATTTTATATCAAATTATGCACTGCTGTATTTTTTTATTGTTAAACTTCATTTAATTTCTGCTAATTCCATATAATCGTAATGGCTATCATTCAAGCACTGACCATTGTTGAAAAGCACACTACATTAGAGCTGAAAATTGAGAATTTAATATGCAAATATCTATTCTAACATCTTGGCCTAGGAAATCTGGTGTTATATGGTTTGATATCCAAGTCCCACAGTTTCTTCTCTCTCAGACTGTTATGTATATTTACAAACTTTTTATTCACACCTCTGTTTCTAAACTGAGGTCTGTGGGCAGCCTCAGGTCCAGTTTTCTTTTAAATGTATAGTGTACCAATTTCATTGACAAGTTAATCAGTCAGATTAAGTACTGCACACTTCCATGTGACTGTTCATTGTCAAAGATTTAGGAAACACATTCAAAAACATAACACTGAAATTCAGCTCTGTTATTCTGAGACTTAAATTTGCATCACAGAAAATGTAGCAAAAGCATCCTTTTGTGGTCTATAGACAGGTCTCAAACATTTCCTTTTTTAGTGTCCAGTTGAGTTCCCTCCATGTCAACGCTTCAAATATTTTTCTTCTTCAGAATAGATTAAATCATGTATTTCGTAAATGTATTAATTCACTTAAACGAGTAAGTTACAATGTTGAATTGCAGGCTTTATAATTTCCTATTTTGCTCCAACGTTGTATTTCTAATTCAGCTATTATGAGGAAGCAAACAGATTACAGCTCCTTCTTTTTTTTAATCTTTTGCTTACACTCCCTGAAGGCCACCTCTCACCAGTCAGCAACATGGCATTTGTTAAACAGAAAAGTCAGTTTCAGCTGTGACTTTTACTCATACAAGGATGGAAAACCTTTTACAACTGTACTTAGTTATAGTAAAACTTGAATGCATCATCATAGACAAGATACTTTAACTGGAAAAGATGAAGTCAACATGATTGGAGAGAAATAAGTTATGTTCACATGTGGAAACACACTGCTGTGTTTACCAGAATTAAACAAAAGGATAACAATGGTCTGGCTCATCAAACGTGTTCAGTGCCTGCAACACTTTTCTAAAGGTGTCAGTCTGATTTAAGAGACTTCAAGTTACAGAGCAGGCTTTTCTTTGATGTTTTTCAGCTTTCAGGATGACTCTCAGAAGACACATCTCTGGGTAGAAACAGGCAGTTTCTCCTGTTAGATGAGATCCTATGTACATCTGCATACATACTTTCCTGTATTTCTCCATTAGGTCACTCTGATCAAACCCTAGATTTATAAGAAAATTTACATATTTCAAGTCTGAGCTTTTGCTGTCACTATATCTCATAAAATCCATTGCTCCAAACTAGACCACTAAACTCATATAGGACTTAAAACAGGATGCATAAAAGCACATATATTAACTAAAAGACATGTAAATTAATTATTAGGAAGAAAGCTGTGGCTGAGTTGCCAAACAATCTTTGCGATTCTTTCCTTGATCTGCACTGCAGGGAAACACCTTTGCAAAATACAGATTCACAGGTCTGGCCAATTAATCTTATAAAGATCTTTCCTTGCTCTCACCTGGGAAGCAACAGCTTCTTTCTAGACCTTGCTCAAGTCTGATGTATTTCAGAGTTTACAAATGCACCTTTTCGTGCTAGAAATGCAAACCCCAGTTGCTATGGTATGAAGTTCAAATGCAGTTCAGAACACTTCTGATGAGTGATCGATCAGAGGATGATTTGGCATCAGGTAATGGTCTAGCTCATCCCTTCTCTCAGGGGTTTCCAGCCTCAGTGGAGAGGGTGTTCATGTAGCAGCAGTTGTGCTACCACAGTTTAAAGGTTGTTGCATTAAGAGAAACCCTCATCAGTGCACTTATTTATTTTAATATGGTAGACTACATATTACACAAATTTAAGAGTTTCCCTGCAAATGGGTGAGAAGCATTTGCAAAAGTGGCAAGAAGCCTAGTGATAGTTGTAATAGCAAGACATGAGAGCTACCAGCACATCCAAGACAAACCCATTCCTTTCTTAGTCACAGTCCTCAATTTTTTGGCTTTAATTCATCATATGCCCATTATTTTTCAACTGTTCCTGAAGGAACCCAAATTTCCCAAATTCATAGATATGCTTACTGTAAGGTTTTGCTGCATTTTCCCTTACGGGATTGTTAGTTTTTATATTTAGTAGGACTGAATAGCTGCTTAATTTGTTTTTCTACTCTCATTAAGGTGACAGAAATATTATGGATACAGCCACCTCCTATCATCCATAATAGTAATTGTATCATCTTCTCTATGTCTCCCCAGGCAGACTTTCTTGTACATCATCTCTGTACTAATTTACCTTTATTTATAACTTAGAAACTTCTCATGCTCAGGATTGATGGTTAAAATAATCACCCTGAATATGATTGGAATCAACAATGTTTTTAGACAGAATACACTATGTATTAGGGTTGAGCAACTTTTCCACAGGTAATGGCTGAACTGCTGCATGTGAGGGATTTACTTATTTTCTAAGGTATTTGTTAACATATTCTTATTCTTCCTAAAATATGTTCATTACAACTAATTGCTCAAATGTATGTTGTTATATTTCAAGTTGTTTTTTAAATATTTTATTCTGTATATAGCTATTTGCTATTTTGTAATTTTTATTATTTTCTATCCAAGCTAGTGGCATATGATCCTATTACCAAAGTCCTGCATACCAGGAATTTTAGCATGACATTTAGGTTCCATTTCCTACAAAGTACTTGGTAACCTGAGCCACATAAATCTACCTCATACAGTAGGCCTATGCAAAAACTGGGATTTGAATAGAATATTTTGTACCTAAAGTAGATCTGCAGATAAGAATGCTGCAAAGTCCACATCACCGCCTTCGAATTGCTTCTAAATTCATGTCAGATTATACAATTTGAAAATGCAAAAGTAAAAAATACATACCCCTCACCTAGCATGAATGCTCAGCCGAGAATGCTTGTAAAAGAGGAAGCAGTGTTAGATGGTCAATTGCAATTCAGAAAAATTGAAAAAAAGATAAAACAGGCATCTGGACTTTCTAAAGTGGTTCATTAAAACAATAGAAGGTAAAAGAATGAAAGAAGTGTCATGAGATAGACTTGCCTAGATTTCACACTCTACTACCGTTTGATGTAATCTAAATTGCACAAATTCATTTTGTGAGATCAAATTGAGTTGACAGTGACAGAATTAAAACATGGCATTGATGAAGACTCCCCACATTAAATATAAATAATTAAGGAAGACCTTGACTTGAGGACAGATAGAACTTCACATAAAAATTTATACAAACTGGATCATAACTTAAAAGGCACCTTTAATAGATATTCATCATGGGTAATTGTTATAGATAGGAATATTATAATTATTCATAATATCAGGAAAGTGATTTCTTAAAATATGTTCCATCTTTTATCAAGACAAAATGTATTACCATTGTACAACCTGGCTAGGCAAAAAATATCCACTGGGAAACAGTAGGCTAAAAATATAAATATAGCCATATGTGGCCAGATACAACATTCACTGACCAGAGACATAGGTTTACCAAAAAGTGGAAGCACTAGACAACCATATGCTGGAAATTCCCGGGTTCATCATCCCACCATCCAGCAATGTATGGTTTCAGACATCCCTGATCCAAAGGTTCAATCTGGATGCGATCTAGACATTTATTTTTAATGCACCTTGATGGATTGCTCTTTGTGAATTTGTTTCATTCCTTTCTGAGCTCGTGTATATTTTCAGTATCCAAACTTCTAGTTCATCTCCTTAATGATGTTTTATGTGGAAAAACACTCTTTTCTGCCTGTTTCTGATAAGCCCACTACTTGATAATTTCATACAGTGCCATCTTGTGAATACCTTCACCTTCTCCATGCTATTAGTAACTTTTTAGAGTTTTCAAAGCCAAAAAAATTTTAGTCAATTCCATCTTTCCTGTTACATGTTTCTGATCACATTTTCCAACCTTTTTTTTTAATCTTTTCTAGATCAACAGTATCCATGTTCAGGTGCTATGATTAGAACTACATAGACCACAATGTGGGTATATCATGTAGTATGCTAGTTGTTCAATAAAGCTTTCTGGGTTCCTTCTCCCATTCTTTCCCACCTCACTATTAAATCCCTTTTCCATATAATTTCTTAATTTCCTTAAGCCTTTGGTGGATGCAAAGATTTTTTAAATTCAGATCTCATTAATTCCTCCCCTTTAACTAATTCCTTACCTCAAATACTGCTAAGGTTCATGAATAAGTGAGCTCTCTTTAGAAAAAAAAAAAGCATGTTCCCAATTATATAATTTCTCTGTGTGTTTTCTATTCTCTCTACTTTCTGGTATAATTTGTTTTATAGCTTCAAAAATTTTCCAGTGTGGAAACAGATCTTATACAGAGTCAGAAGTGTCTTTAAAAAAAAAAAAACCACCTTACATTTACCAACTCTATCCCTCTATATCAAGTTCGACCATAATGATAACTTTGGAAACTTCTTACTTCAGTTTCCTTAGAGCTCTTCAGGAAAAACCATCGGGCCCTGCAGTTTATCATCGATTTTTTCAGTTTGTACTTAAAACTCTTCTACTGAAACTTCAATTTGAAACGATTCCCCAAATTCAACCCCTGTGAAGATGAATTTCAGTGTGGGAACCTCCCTTGAGCTCTTTTGTAGCAAATGTTGGCACAAAGGATTCATTTAGCTTTTTTGCTATGGTCTTATTTTTGTCTTTCTTTATACCTCAACTAGGAATCAGCAGTATAAGCTGACAAAATTCCTGCATTTGTTGTTTTTGAGGAACTTTTTAGTATTTGTTAATGTTTTTAGCAATTTCTACCTCAAAACCATTTTTGGCCTGCCCTATTATGGCCTTACGTTTAACTAGAGAGTATTTATGCTCCTCTCTAATTTTTTTATTTGGACAAGTCTTCCTTTTTTTCCTTAAGCATACCTTTTACTTCTAACAGACTCTGTGGTTAATGATACCAGAATTTTATTTATCATTTTGGTTTTAGGTGGCTCTTTCAGAATCTTTTCTTTTGATAAGCAATACAGATTTACTCAACACTTCCACTGTGATGTCTGAAAAGTCTTCATGCTACCTACAAGAATTTCATCCTTTTCTAATCCCTTTAACCAAATAAACTTTTTTTTCTTTTCCTATAAGGTTGTTGAATTTGAGTATATTTTTATACTAATGTTAAAGAAACTTTTTTGTGATTATGCCTGGAATGCTGTTCTACCTGTTGTTCAGGATTTAATCAAGAGTAGCATTTCTTTTGTAGCTTTTTAAAATAATTGTTCCAAGAAACAGTTGTTTATGGTGCCTAAAACTATTCTCTATGGCACACTCCATTGTGATCAGTATACCACCTACATATGGTATAAATGAAATTTCCTGCTCTTAGTGGGTTTTTTCCTCTCATAAGCACACAGATTTCCTTTAGTGTACCATAAGTATTGTCCCTGTTATGTCTGGGTTATCCCAAATCATATCATAGGCTAATACCATATTCATTCTCCTTATGTCTGGGAATTCAATCCTGGCAGTTTAGTCTGTTAGGATTCTGTAGTTCTCATTGTGTTACTCAGCTTTGTTTTCTCTAAGGTGTAACATGTCTCTGTCATCAATGTGATTTACTTTATCATTTGTTCAAAAGGCTTAAAACAACCAGTCAGATATAATAGGGAACTGCAATGGATAGAGCTCAGGATTAGAGCTGATCTGGAATTTTAAAGTTTGATTTCTGGTATAAACGGCAAATTTTTTGATACTGAATTAGTTTACTAGCATGTTTAATGAACGGTTTATTGAAAGTTCTCAATTCTAACCTTCTGACTAGATCTAGGTGAAAAAAGTAAAACGCTAGTTCACAACGATCACATAAAACACATAAAACTGGCTATGCTAAGCCTTGCTGTATCTAATAAGTCTCACTATACCTACTTCAGAACGAAGTCATACACTCTGGTGTCCTGTAACTCACATAAGTGTCTTATGTGTAATAGCACCTCTCTGTACAACAGGGAAAAAATGAAAAGTCAGAAGATGGTAGTACTTGAAAATTGGTTCTTACTTTGGTCTTTCCAGTGCTCAATTCCCAGCTATGCTACTGATTCCCTATGCCACTTCCCCTTTCCTCTGACTTTACATGGCTTTGAATTAGACCCTATATATATGAGGTAGAGAGAGCAGGAAATTGCCTAGATTGTTGTAGTGAATAATAGCATGAGTCACATGAACTCTCATCTTAACACTCTACGTTACTGGGGAGGTTTTTGGAGGTTGGCCTAATAGACTTAACTACTCATCACTGTAAAGGAAGGTGGTAGCAATATTTACTTGGGCAAAATTAAATTCTGTTCTATTGCTTGTATATGACTCATATAGGTGTTAATAATATTCATCCCCTCATTTTTTTCAGGTGATCTGTTTTACAAAATATTTTAATACTTCAATGTGCATTAAGAAAAATGTTTCTGTAATTTATTCCTCCCAGGAAAAACACAATCCTGCTTAGTCATTGTCCTAAATTTTCTCTAGACATTTTTAACAACTGCAAAATAAGTGTAAAATGCTCCTAAGTCAGAATTAAACCTACCTTGGTGTTCTGGTTTTGGCTGGGATAGAGCTAATTTTCCTCGTGGTAGCTAGTGTAGGGCTATATTTTGGATTTGTGTAGAAAACAGTGTTGATAACACAGAGATGTTTTCGTTACTGCTGAGCAGTGCTTACACAGGGTCAAGGCCGTTGCTGCTTTCTCACCCCAGCCCACCAGCAAGCGGGGGGTGGGGGGTGGGTACAAGAAGCTGGGAGGGGACACAGCCAGGACAGCTGACCCCAACTGACCAAAGGGATATTCCAGACCATATGATGTCATCCTCAGAATATAAAGCTGGGGGAAGAAGAAGGAAGAGGGGGACGTTCTGAGTGATGGTGTTTATCTTCCCAAGTAACCATTAGGTGTGATGGAGTGCTGGGCGGCGGAGGAACACGCTGGGCTGACTCAATGTGAGTGATAAAGTGTAGTTCACTTTATTGGCCCGAATAGCGCTTATTTATACAGTTTAGGTTAACACGGGTTAACTTCTGATTGGTTTAAGCAACTAGATGCACACGGGTTAACTTCTGATTGGTTTAAACAACTAGATACATACGGGTTAACTTCTGATTGGTTTACAATACTCTTCAAGGTCGCAGTGTCCTTGCTGTTTTTACTGTTGTCAGCCTGACTTGCAGCTTCAGCTCGGACTCGCGGCCTAGTCTTGCTACTTATACTAAGTTCAGAACAGGCTCTGCTTGTACAACTGTTCTGTGGATTCATATCCTTGCTCTCTGAGCCATTCTCCAACAATGGAGCCCCGCTTTCGTGGAGATGGCTGAACACCTGCCTGCCCATGGGAAGTGCTGAATTAATTCCTCGCTTTGCTTTGCTTGCATGCGCAGCTTTTGCTTTTCTTATTAAACTGCCTTTATCTCAACCCACGAGTTTTCTCACTTTTACTTTTCCGATTCTCTCCCCCATCCCGATGCAGGAAGAGTGAGTGAGAGGCTGCATGGTGCTTAGTCACTGGCTGGGGTTAAACCATGACACTTGCATTCACTTGGTACTAAGGACACCATCAATTTTGTTTCTTGACTAGAAACTCAGAGAGGCAAATGGAATTGGTATTGACAGATCTATGAGGGTTTCTATGAGTCAGTGTTGCCAAGTGGTACAAGGACACCATGGCTAGAACAAGGAAAGGTCAAGATTGTCTGAAGACTGAAATCAGATTTTTGAAAGGAGACGTGGTGGTTAACGTGAATCACGTGTTCCAATCACTGATTCGGCTGTAGGTGATCCTGGCAGTTTGATGCTATTTAAAATGTAATATTTAACACAGACACAGAAGAGGATCAAGATTGCTTTTTACATATTTCATTAGAATAGTTTGCAATGTGGTGGGTTTTGTAAGCTCTGCCTAAAATCTTTTTCAGTATAATAAATCAAAATACATATATAAGGTGGCATGATGTTCATTTCAGCTAATAATATGACATTAATATGACACAATTCATTTTTTACATGCAATCTAAATCAGCAGATTGTGTAAGTGAGGTTTATATACATGCCCATTCAGGAAAATTCTTGAGCATATGGTTAGCCATAAATATGCAAGACAATCCCCCATATCAGTAGGAAGTGAATACATGCCACATGCTTTCCTGAAAAGGGTTGAATTTCCAAATTTGACCCTATAACGTATTACTCAAGATAAATAAGCATCTGCTTCATAAATGGCTATCTAAAAAAAGTCCATGTTGACAAGTAATAATTGGAGAAGTGAAGGTCCCCTGCAAGTATAATTTTTATTTTTTAAATGCATTGTTAGGAAAAAAAAAGTTTATATTATTATCCACCTTCTATGAAGTGTTCAAAATCCTGTGATATTTAATTTCCTCTTAAGGACCATTAGTCCAAATACAGGAGTTATGGAAATTAACTTTTGCTCATTTTAAACCAAGAAATTAAATACCTATCCTTCTCTAATGTAGCTTTAATCATCAGTACCCTTCTGTACAGGTGGGGTTTTTGTGCTAGAGACACCTGGGGACCAGGTGAGAGTATTTTTTAAAGCCTCAGGGTGAGGAGGGTGCTCTCCTCTCTGTGTATGTCTGGGCAGACCCTCTTCCTGGCCAGCCCCTGGTGGGTTTCTGAGTGGGAAGGTGCTGAAGGCTGCCTTCAAACTTGGCTCTCATCTGCAGGCAATCACAGATCTTGTTAAAGCTTTGGAAAATGTTCAGCACCTTTCATTCAGACTAAATGGATGAAGCAATTAGGCTCCTTTGGGGAGTAAGATAGCTGGAAATGGGCTTGGAAATTGTGAACAGGGAAGCCACCTACTGTTTTTCCTCGTGCCTTAGGAGAAGCTGGGCCTCTTGTGTGCACTTTTTGTAAGTAATCAGCACCAAGAAAAATCTGTGGCCTGTGTTATCACTTTCTCTTTGGAAGAGCAAGCAGGCAAGATCCCAGCTAGTGACTAGCTACTTAGGTCAGACGCATCAGTACACTAATATTATATCTTTTAAAAATGCTTACTGGGCTCTGCTTCTTCAGTTTCCATGCTACAATACAACAAATTAAAGTGAGATTTTGATGATTCATGTTTATGTGCTAAAGTATAGTAACACACAAAGAAAAGCTGGCTCCTTGGAGAGAGAAATCAGCTTTGATAGTAAGAAGCAAATTCTCCATCTAATATTTAGCATTTATGATGGAAAACACAATAAATTGAGGAGAGGGGAACGAATACTTGAGAGGCTATAGTTTTCCAAGATGAAGCTTTTTGGTGGCAATACTGGCTTAAAGTGTTCCTGCCATCAGTACCTCCCTTTCAGCTATATTGGCACTATGAACTTGATTTGAGAAATGATATGGCTAAAACTAAATAGAAAAAATATAATCTCTTTGCCTGAGAATATTCATGACAGAAATTTTCTGTTCCTCAGTCCAGCTCAGAGAAAGAATCCAGTTTCTGCACACCAAGGGTGCACAAATCTGTCATCTACAGTACAGCAAGTGCAAATTGTAGAGGGATTCACACCAAAAAAATGACTTATGCTACACTCTAAACTGCTAGCGTAGATGCACGCAGAATGGCTGAGCTTGATCCTCTCTCAGACCTCTCCAATCTCATACAAATCCACACAGTTTCCTGTGAGCAAAGATCCCTTGCCCCATATGTTATTTTGATCAATGAAGAAACTAATGCATGAGATACCTCAATGTATTGTATTACTAAGTGGTTAAGAGGTATACTGACTGCAGAGCTCAGTGTTACTCTGTATCTACCTGATATCCCGTGAGACAAAAACATCAGGAGAATAAGAATTTGCATTACATATTAGGAATTATTTTCTGGCAGTACAGGAAGCCTGTGTTAAAGTTGTATTATCCTTTATTTTAATGCTTTATATATTCAATATGCATTTCATCTTAAATGCTTTATAACACAGAAAACCTGAGAAGAATAAGTTACGGCAATATCAGTATTGTCATAATATACAGGATTTCAAGGCAGAAATGGTAAATCCCCCTATCTAAACAGGCATCAAGGCACTGCAATGATTCTTTGTTATTTCAGGTTGAAAGAATACACCTATTCTTTATAATTTCGGGGAATGCAGTACCAAAAAATGTCATGTGAAAGACACACCTGAATTCTGAGAATACTGCATGTGAAAAATCCATCAATGTCACTTCTGTCAAATTGCTAACTTGATTTTTTGGTTTGAATTTGGGACAGATCACAGTGTGAGTAAAGAGAGAACAGCTCTGGCAACAAACAAGCAGAAGAGGAATTAAGGCTTAAAAGCTTTAAGTTGAAAAAAAAGATGTTTTAAAAGACACTGCGAAAATGTGATCCTAGTTGAGTGTCTAAGGTGCATCCTGCTGAGCAGCTAGAGAAGCGGGAGAGGAGGAGACCAAAACAGTAATCTAGAAGATGGCTTTTTTCGTCTGATACTCCTCTGTGATTCATAGAAATTTAAATAAAGTTTGGGAGGTCCAGCTGCACTGGGAAATATTACCCAATTTTTGCAATTTTACACTGCAAGCTGGCAAGCAATCTTACCACAGAAAGGCAGTAGGAAAATGTCGGCCTGCAAGGAGACCACCACCCGGCTCCCATCCAACTCCAAGGAAACGAAAGTCTTTCACATCCAGAAATTGAATTCAACTGTGCTGGTGGCCTGAAAAAGTTTTGTAACAGTTCTGTTAATATTATTGCTAAAAGCTCCCTAAAATGTTAATGATTAGGCAATTTTTAAGAACTTCAGAGTAGCAGCAAGAACAGTATCACCACTCAGTAAGGTTTCTCTGCCCTTTTGGATTCTGCCTTCTATGGTATTTGGGCTGCTAGTGCTGCAGTGGGATGGCAGGTTTTTTAGAATGAGTTATGTTATATGTTAACATCAAAATGTTTCTATGGCAATCAGTTTTTATCTTTTCTCCTAAAAGAACATAAATTTGGAGGGTAAGACATCTGAAACCAAGAAACTAAACAATACAGAGGACAGTCTTCACCAGGGACTCAATGGCTGAAAAGAGACATGAAGGGACTATTCTACATCTTACAACTTAATGTATGTTCATACTTAGCACCAGAATACAGGGTTTGGCTTATAAGAAATGGAAGATGACATGCTATTGGAAAGCAGGAATCACCTGTAAACAACTTGGCTTTTTGCCACAATTTGACTTTTAATGGATATCTTTGATAGTAAATTTCACTGTTCCAGAGAGCAAAAAATTACTTTTTGCAGAATAGTTTTATTAACTCAATTTTCTTACACTGTTTTGTATATGAACTCTGATCCAAATCAATACATACATAAGCTCTTTCAGTCTTTGCAAGAACATAAACAACTGGCTGATGAACAAGTCAGTCATGTGATGCCAAAAACTAAGAGTAAATGGAAGACAGGAAATATGATGATTTATGACTTGGAAATAATACATTTTCACCTATTATTTTCTCTCTCAATGTGCAATACCCCTGAAATAAGAAATATGGACTGCATTTTGCAAGTGAGACTGAAAGATACGTTTCTTTCTATGTTGTTGAGGGCTATTATGGATCCAGACTACAGGAGAAAAATCCATAATGGACATCCTAAAAAGATATGACCTCCCTGACCAGGGCACTGTACCTGAGTGAGGTGAGCAGAGTGGTTCAGGTGGTGGTGACAGACACCACCAACAATCCAATGACCATCAGAGAAATGTGAGATGGCAAGTGAAAGATCATCAATCCCAGGTAACAAGCCAAGTCCACCTACCATTGCTATAAGCAGGGCCCTGAGACCACATCTCTAGAACTAGATGTTCCTCAATCCTATCCCACCACCTCAGTCCCATGCAGCCAGCACCCCTTCCTGTGCAGCTAGGAGAAAACAGCAGGGCCTTTGGTGGTGGGCGGAGGTGGTTTGGAGGCCATGCCTGGACCTGCTTCCAAGCTGAAGAAGGGGTGGATGGCACTCCTAGTCTGAAGGTTCTTGCTGTAGGTCAAAATGGAGCCTAAACTATATCCACAAGACAACACAGCTACTCTGTATTAGCAGAGCTCTGAGACTTAACTCACACAAAAGTGTCAGTTGGTGCTGCCAATCTTTATTATTCAGTCACAAAGCTGTTATTGCCAAAACAGAGGGAGCAATTAAGAGTTGTCATGAAATCTGATCCTGGGAGGTATCGGGAACTCTTCACTGCCCTTAGCTCCCAGCGGAAGCTAAAAGACCTTTACCACTTTTGAAAAAGATACTGCAGGACCTCCTGTCTTTCACAGCACAAAGAACTATAGGAGGGCAAAAATGCATTTTCTGTCAAAAATTGTGGGGCTGGTGGGGGTGGAGGGAAGCTTTTGCTCATAGCAAGTTTTGAGTTGGACTTTGATTTTCTGAATCTCTGAAGCACTGAAGAATGAATTAACCAAGATAATGCTGCTACAAGGGCACTCAGCTTCTCTCTGCTGAACCACCGGGGATTTGATAGGTGACCAGAGTAGCAGGTTGTCTGTCTGGGCTGAATCGAAGTGTAACTAGCTACCAAGAGTCCACAAATAAGCCCAGCTGGATACTGAAGGGTGACTGAAGAATGTGCGCTGTGCAGTAGCCTATTAGTGCCACAGACCAAGAGGGAAGGGTGGTGGAGGGAGTCTTTTAAAAGGCCTCTACGTTCTTTCTGCTCACGGGCTTGGTAATACCCAAATTCATCTTCAGTGCAACCCCAAATCTCCTTGAAGTTTCTTTGACCTTTGTGAGGTTGCTCACAAGCCACAGGATAATGGTTCAGATCATGACTTTTTTCTTTCTTTCCACCTGCCTTCTCTAGATGAATCTTCCTCACAAAGCTCGGACCAGCTCCAGACTATGTGTGACTGGAACCATAGGTACCGTCTGCTTTGGTTTCCTTAGTAAATATTACATAGATCCAGACCAAACAAACAGAAAAAAGTAATTAAAAGAAAAAAAAAAGCAGCCTACTAAAAAATGAAAGTACTCCTTTGTACTGCCTAGAATGGAAAAAAGGAAGATGAGTTAGAGGTAGGTAGAAAAGACTGAACAGAGCCAAAACAGTTGCTTTCCAGCCCTCGCATGCAGTCCACAGGTAGAGATGCGAACAGTGCTGTGTGACCCAGCTACTACTCATACCAGATTATACTGTTTGCAAACACAACACAAACCTAGAAACTATGTGGGAAAAAAAGGTTGCTACTTACACCCAGAAGAAATCACAAGCTTCTCACTGGTAGCTCAAGAGCAGAAATAGAAGCAACATTTCCTATGAATTTGTCATTCGGCTCCAGTTAGCAATATGACAGCATGTTAGTAATGGCTGCTTTGCTCATTTCTGCCAAGGGAATTCCACAATCTGTTCCACATGGGCCTCAGATTCCTCCAGGTTAATCTAATGCATGATCTCCAGCCTGAAAAGCTTAAATACTCATAGCTCTTCTCCCCAAGAAACAAACACATAATCAAATCACATGCTTCAGGGAATAAGCTGATGGCTGCAGGCTCTGCAAGGAATACTTCCCCTATTTTATGGCTTTCCACAAATTGTGGGGTTTGCCTTTCCTCTGAAGCATGAGACATTAGCTTCTGCTGGATGCAGAATACCAAGCTTAATAAAGCAATGTTCAGAGCTAGCAGAAGCTGTGTTTTTATGTTTTTGTCAGCAGTACTCTGTTTTTTCCTCTAAATTCTGAGGCAAGGGAGAACTATTAATTGGCAGCACTGTTCACAACGGTATGTCTGAAAGCAGATGCACCAAAAATGGCATTACCTGTAAAGCAAATGTGACTGATTATCTGGGGTTTATACCTATTCTTGGGATCCCCTTTGGGATCAGAGGGCCTGCTGCATATAAATAGAAACACAGCTTTTATGAATGTTTCCCAAATGAGCAGATCTCTCAGAGGATTTGCTATAGCTCTCCAGTTATTATTTTATGGGCCAGCGACCAGGCTGTCTTAATAGCACAGAAAGTAATGCAGTTGCTGTTTGGTTTGCAGACATCTGACACAGTACTGCGAGTGAATGCAAAAGGCTTTTTCATGGGAATAGGAATGCAGCTGTAAAAATACCTGTGGCACAGGTGGGCTCCCCTCACTGAGGCAGCCAGCTCTCTTTGTCTCACAACTGATGTTCAGATGATAGCAATTCAGACTTATTTTCTCAAAATTAGGTTTCATTCCACCATTACCCCTTCCCTATAAATTCTACAGTGTCAGGACAAAATGTAGAGCCCAGAAAAGACACTTCAGCTAAATTATCTGAAGCAAGGGGAAAGCCTTGAATATTTTACAGGACTGAGTGGCCCTGTGTATTGTGTTAGTCATAAACAAGCACAATGTGAACTCACATCTGGGTTCTCGGCTTCTAAATATACTGAAACTGCCAAGGCAACAGATGAGATTTTCCCATCAATAGCCATTGAGCAGACACTTACTCTGTGATCAGTTTTAGACCAAGAAGAAGTAATATGGCCTTGTCACAGGTAAAGTTTGCGATTAGAAATAAACAGACTCCATTTTATGCCAATCTTCTTAAAGAAGCAAGGCCATTTATGCTGACAGCAACAACAAAAGAGCAGATAAACAATTTGACCTGGAGGTTCATTTAATAGCTGAGTAGGTGTATGGGGTTTTTTTTGCTAGAAAGCCAGGTTTGTTAAAAGAAGACTGCAGCTGAGCAAACTCAGTGTGTCTCTTCAGCTGCCTTTAAATTGTTTCTCCTTTTACATTTTAAACAATTGATGCAGTTAATTAATCTTCTAGTTCCCTTTTGGTTGGCATCTTTGGAGGTGGAGCTAGGGACAAAATACCTCCTGGAAACTGGAGTGGCCCTCTCAAGAGATTATCTAATAACCGCACTCCCTCTAGGTGATTACTGGAGAACCTCCAAAACTGTGATATTTCAAAGGAGTGATATGGCACCGTAGCACATCTCTGCAGCTGTCAGGGACCTTAGCTCAGAGAGTGCTTAATCAGGCAGTGATTACCTTACATAAAAGAACTAGACAGGGGAAATGCATCTGATGCCTCTCATCCCACACCTGATGCTGGAAGTTGTACAGGACAGGTGAGGCTCCAATTGTAGATGTAAGTGGTGCCGGTCACAGAGCAGCTCTGACCCCTGGGTGGAGGTCTGCAGTACACAGGCGAGAGATAATAACATTAGCAAAGAGAAACAATAGACTAAATTGTCAAAAGACACAGCTGAGCACAAAATGCAGTGGACGATTCAAAGTGCAGCCTAACAGTAAGAAAAGGTATAAGAATAGAAAAGTATGCTTTTTAATCTCTCAGGTAATAACTGGGTGAAATTAAGAGAGCAGTGCACAGAGGATGAAATGCAAGTACAATAGTAGGGACCAGGTTGTGAAAAACAAAACCAAATTATTTATGACTCTGATTCCCAAGTGATAAGAATGAACATAATAAAAGTAGAATAGTAAAACTAGTTAGATAGGAGAACAAATCACCTCGATACCAATTTGTAAAATAAATAACTTTTCAATAAAAATTGGAACTGGAAAAAAAAGTGCATTTTCACACATAGCTCAGATATCACATAAATGCCAAGTGACATGACAGTTGCTGAAATAAATGCTCTTTTTATGAACAGCAGAGTAGTAAAGCAAGCAAAATAGATGCATAAAATGGGTAAATTTCCAGTGTATTAGTTATTGCTGCCTCTGAGCTGCAGTAAATTACAAACTCATTTTTACCTTTTTTTGTGTTCATGAATACATTTTTGGGACTGTTTTTCCACCCCCTTCTTTCACAACTCTATTTTTTTGAGATTTATATTCTTGTTTAAAGTCTATAAACAAGAAGGATCCATGTCTTTTCTATAGGAAGGAAGAGAACTGAAAACTCAGAAGAAACTATTATGCATTTCTGAACTTCCTTTGCATAAATTCTGTTATCTGTGAACACATCACTTCCATAAAACTTGTTTTTGTCTGGATATTTTTCCCCTTACAAATGAAAACCAAAGTAAGTTTTCCTCCAAAAAATCATAGACCTACCCACCCTGTGGTTTTCTCCTTTATTTTTCTTTTCTTGTTTATAGTACAAAAATCACAGCATGTTCTCTTTATTTACTGCTCCCTCTACCTATAAATAAAGGATGTAAGATTATCAAGACAGAGTGGACTGGAGTCAAAAAGATGGAAGATTTATTTGAAATACAAGTTGACCATTCTGAGCTGAAAGGAGGAAACTAGTCAGTGACTGAAAGTGAATTGAGTAAGTGCCACAGAGAAAATGTTCATCTCTGATTACATCCTCTAACATCCCCCCAAAAAAAACCTCCAACAAACCCACACCCTGAAAGAAGAAGAAAGATTAAGGTTAAGGACCTTTCAGTTCAGGTATGTCTTTGTTTTCATCACCTGTGTAGTCATTTATATTGGTGCAAAAGACTATCCTGCTTTGCATCCATGTGGTGCTCATTTTTTACACTGAGATAAATGCGCATGAAGAGAAGAGGGCAAACAGGAATCATAGCCAGAGTTTTTCAATGCATTTATGAGTTCATATGTACTAATATAAGAGGGTTTAATTACTTACTGTGCTTGTATGTAAGATATTCCTTAAAATAGTGACACAGGAACATAAAGATGATAGTTAATGTCTGAAACCACTTAGGTGTAACCCAAAAGCACATGCCAATATCTACTCTTATTTTCAAGTCAAGGTGAGGGACCTGAATCCTGTGACACTCCATTAACGCATAAGAACAGACATCCATTTAACCACTCATCTGTACGTGTTTTCCAGAGTACATTCCTGGTACAGATTCCTTCAATTCTCATGAGTTCTATGACTTCATGGAGATCAAGACCTATTACCCAAATTTGATAAATCTTTTTTTTAATTGAATTTCTCAATCACACCATTCAACATTTATCCAGAATAGAATAATGCACTATAACACAAGCCCCATTTAATCTAGCTGCTTGATTAATGTGTAGTTCTGTGACTTTCGCATGAAACTCAGAACAGGGGTTCCAAATTATTCAGCACGAAAAAATAAACCCAGAAAAGACAAAAACATCCTGCTAACTTTCATTAAAAATCTCATTCACATTGGCACAAAATTAATCAAGTAAAGTAAGAAATGCGTCAAACCTTAAGGACTAGTTTTTCTCCATCCTCAACCACCCCTCAGTCTTTCTTTACCTTTAGTGAT
>VYZV01004623.1:42398-60990 GCA_013401275.1 Pandion haliaetus | reverse complement strand
TGTTACAGCTGTTAAACATACTGACAGTCCTCTACCCATAGAGCTGGTAAGGAGAATAGCAAAGTATAACAACATTTTTAATCAAAGAGTCACTAGAAACTCCTTGATGGGTTCTGCAGTGAACACACACATCCAAAGACACCCCAGTCCTGATGGTCAATGAAGGACATCTGCGTATTTGGGTTTTTTTTCCCCCAGGCTGTAGAGTAGAAACATAGCTGAGACTTAGTATTGGAGTCACAGGTGGTATCAGTTTTCAGTCACTGTTAATTCAGGCTGACATACATATCTATACCCTATTAAACACAAACACGGGGCTGTTACCCATTATTTTAATGCTTAGCAGCTTCAGCTTTTTCTTGCTTGCTTGTTCCTCCAATCTTCATTCTAGTTTGTTGTGAACTGTCAATCTTACAATTACACATAAGAAAGCTTATCCAGGAAATCGGGGGCTTTGCCTGGGTATCATTTAGACTGGGCTTTCAGATTTCACAAGTATGTTTCTGTCTTTCTAAATGGGAAATAAACAGCATTGCTGACTGAAATTAATGACAATGAGACAAACCCAATTTTTTTCTTTGTTGTGTGACTCCAAAAATGTTATGTTTTATTTTCTCCTGACAGCTGGCTATCAATCATGCATGAGTCATGAAATCTTTTCATCAATATGACTGTCAATCACCAGATAAGCTAGATGCAGGAGTCTACAGGTCCAGTAAAGTTGATTCCCAGCAGTATTAAATTAAAGGCTTCAAGCATCATTATGGTCTATTTTTAAAAACCTTTCTTTTGTTTTTCCTTTTTCTTTCCCTAGACCAGATGATTGTTGACCCCTATACTGTGTAAAGAAAATTTGTCAGAAATTAAAACTTCCTTCGACCTCCTTGCTTTAATGGTTTTTTACATGTTTTAAAGAGTTTAATGATCTTTGAGTTAGCTGTCTTTAGTCACATCATGCATTTCATTCCTCCTCTCTCAAATCCTGAAGCTATACAGCAAAGGAGCTACTTGATGGGTGGCTTTGTGAAATTCGTGATCTGGGATGTACTAATAATGTCTCTCAGGTCATCATTATCAAGATTTACAAGCATCCCAAGGTCTTAGAGATAAGTCCACTAGCAAAAAATACAGTATATTTTAGGGTATGTTTGCATGTAAGATGACATCTCCATTAACACCGAAATTCCTGGGCATTAGACAATGTAAAATACTGGCATATGTGTGAAATTCACAGGCTCTGTCTCCATTATCTATTCTCACCATGTTTAAAATAATTAAATGTCTTACATATTTCATCTACAGTGAAAGAAAAGAAAGAAGAAACTTTTCAAGTAATATATTCTACTTCAAGGACGCATAATGAAACTCAAGATTACCTAAGATTTATTGATCTATCATTTCAGGAAAATATTCAAAATATAGTTCCTTAAAAAGGTTCAAACTTTATTAATTCAGTATTGAGTGATAATAGATGAACAGAACATAAGAGCTATCTATGGCAATTGCAAGAGATCAGTTGTGAATAGCATATATTGTTCAGCAATTGGATGTTCTTTAGGAGAGAAGGCATCTTCAGACATAATTCTATCTTGTACTGTGAAGCCTTTTAAACCCAAAGTTTGAAATTGATTAAAAATGGCAAGATAGAGCAATTTCAGTACTTCCAGAACAATCTTTTCAAAACCATGTTCTATTTGGTGTGATGCTGCCTATTTTCAAAAAAAAAAAGAAAGATGAAAAGGATTAAGTGAGAAAAGAATGTGGGTGAAGTGAAGAATTTCAATTTCCAGAATCTGATTCAATGAAAATAGCAAATTAGATCATCCCATCTCAGTGTGGGTCTTTATAAGGTAGAACTGCAGTGTCACTGTGAACACTACAAAGAGAAGCAGAGAAAGACTATCCATGAGTAACAGTAAAGATAGACTGTGATAGTCATTGGACAGCCATTGCAAAATATCCGATTCCTATGTATTGCACATAATCAGATGTCACTTCCTTTTTATTTTCCTCCATTAGAGACTAGAGACCTGTGCCTAACCCAAATTAGACCTTGTTTTACACTTTTAAGATCATGTTCACCTGTGACCTCCAAAAGTAGACTAGATAGGGAGTATACTTCAGAATTGGTTTGGAAACTAAGCCCAGCTCTAACCAGAACTTTGTTCACACAGATTTGTTGCAGTGTACTTTATGCTGGGATGAAAGTTGTCCAGGAAGTGTGTGAGGGGGTGGAAATAGTTTTGTTTCCTTCTCATCCTTTTTGTATACATGCAAGTGTCAATCACAAAAGCAGATTAAAAGGATGACCAACTAAAGAAAAAGAAATGAGCTTTACTCGGGGTTTTGTTTGTTTGTTTGTTTTTTACTTATTTATAAAGTTAGTATGAACTTCTGAAGTAATTTCCCCTTATTTTACTTTAGAAATTCAAATCTGGAACTTTAAAGGCTAGAGAACTGGGAAAATGAGATCATAAGAAATGAGAGAAAGAGAAATTAGACCTTCCTTAGCTGAACAGTTACATTTCTTGTTTTGCCTTGACTTTACCAGCAACTAATGGTCTTCAATGACAGCTTTTTGAAAAAAAATATTAAAGACCTAACACCATCTACTAAGAGACACTAGAAGTCATAACATACATTCTGTAGGGCCTCCCACAGGCATGTCAACAAAGGCACATAATGCAATATTTGACATACCTTTATTTGCAGAAAAAAATGTGGCATTTTTCTTATTCTACTGCTTTATCTGTTAAAGGAATCCAAAACCTGAAAGCAAATATACAAATCTTAAGTAAATGAGATTGTCTGAAAATAAGAGTCAAGCTTTCACATCTAAGGCAACAGCTAAGACAATGAGAAATCTTAACCAGAATGATTTTGGTGGCATCAGCTCTGATAAGAGTTTTGTGCAACAGTCATGGCTTCTCATTGATTGTGGAAGGGAGGACAATTGTTACCTGTGCCCTTCAAGGAATACAAGACAAGCTAATTTAGGAACAGTTTCAAGAGAAAAGAAAAGTAGATTACAACCATTGATAGCTACTAAAAGAGAAACTAAATTAGACACTCTGAGGAGCGGAAGATACGGACCAAGAGCAAGAGGACCAGGAGACAGGTAAGTTGCTTCAGGAAGAACTTAATTTGGCTTAGGCCAATCTTCAGATGAGGGTAACAAGTGTAGTCAGATAAGCGAGCAGTCTCTGCTGAATTTCTGTATGACAAAGCTTGACCACTGGAAGATCTTCAGTTCAGCATCAGGGATGCTGATATGACAGTATGAGAAATCCCTTATTTATTCATAAACAAGTGGCCATGCTCATTTGAAAGCATGTGACTACTGACTGCTGTTGGTACTTTGGTACTGATAGTTTGCCCGTGGAGACAGATGAACTGGTGGGGGGGGTTAGCCTCAGCTGGCAGCCAAACACCCACCCAGCTGCTCACTCACTCTGCCCAGTAGGACAAAGAGGCGGAAAATAGGATTAATAAGAGAGCAAGAAGACTTGTGGGATGAAGTAAAAACAAGGAGATCATGTCCAAGTCCTGTCATGGGCAAAACAGACTCAACTTGGGAATTTAACTTAATTTATTGCTAATTTATGTACATATTGGAGCCCTTATTTAGGTATTGGGGGAAAAAAAGTACAACAAAGAAACAAACATTAAAACACTTAGGGAAAACACACGTCTCCTCCTTTCCCAGGCTCAGCTTGACTTCAGACTCCTCTCCTCCCCCTTGTTATCACTGCATATTACATGCAGTCCTTTCAGCAAGGCAACAAGGGGTGCAGGGGGGCTGTGGTCAGGCCATAGTGGTTTATCCCCATTACTCCTTCTTTCTCTTTTTCTCTGCTCCATTGCCAGTCATCCACGGGCGGCAGTCCCTTCAAGAATATCTGCTCTACCATGGAGCACCTCCTCCTTCTCCACCCCTCACCTTGGTGTTCCTTCTGCTGCTTCTCACTCCTTTTTGTTCCCTCCTCATCTTCCCCTCCTCATCACCCCCTCCAGCATCTTCTTCCCTTTCTTAAATATGCTTTCACAGAGGCACCACCAGCATCACTGTGTTGGGTTTGCTGCGGAGCCAGCTGGATCTGTCCGGAATGGGCTGTGTCCAACCTGGGCCCAGGCCCTGGCTTCTTCTCACAGGGGCCATCACTGCAGCTCCCCCCTTACCAAAACCTGGCAACCTTCACTGAATGAAACCAGTAAGGGTGAACTGACATGGGTGACAAAAAAAAAGACAGTGCTATAAACTTTAATAATAACCTGGAGGTTATTGGCATCTCTGGACTCTGAGATTATTGGCAGACACATAACAAGTTCCCCTCACCCCCTAGCACCAACTAACCTCATGTACCAAAACTCAGGCTCCATCAATGGAAAACACTACTTCTTTATATTCTGAAGTCTTTTACTGGACATTGTGGCCATAGAAAAGAATGCTTTTTTATTATTTTCCTGGGATCAGGCTGACTGTGCCATGACCTTTTAGGACACTGGAAGGTAGACAGAAGATGATGCGAAAGAAATCAGTGGAAGGCTGCAGGTAACAGAGCAATAACTATATATCACACAACTGCGCGCTGCAGTCTGCCTGGTCTTGGTGAGAACAAGGAGAAAAGAGAGCATCACCAAGGAACTGGTGGAGGAAATTCAGAGATCTGGATGGTTTTTGCTCAGAAGGCAGTACATGGAGTTTTGTAATTAATAGACAACATTAATCAAGCATAAGGCCTGATCATTCGCTTTGTGCACCAAATTCTTAAATAAATTGTTGGGCAAAAGAGGTGCTCAGCAATGTCAAACTCTTTGCACCTGGCCAGATTCACCAGAATAAGAGCATAAGATCCTTGCAATTTCTGAATATAACCATATTTTATTTTAAAATTTTAATTGCTTTCCAAAAGAGATGAAAATCACTTTAATATCTCTACACTTCAAAACCTTCATCTGCAATGCAATAAGTTTTTTTGGTTTCACATTACACTGTGGAAAAAAATGCTAGGAATGCCAGTGCTGGATCATGATTAGTTCCAGAGGAAGCTGGTTGCAACTCAATGGGCCATAGGAACAAACGGGATTTTTTCCAAGGCTTTTTCTCTTGTCTAGATAGTATTTTCTGATGCACATTTTTCTTTAAGAACTGAAAAGCCTCTGCCTACCTAGGCTTCATGGAGCAGGTCATGCTATGGTTCACTTTAAAGCTGCATAATATGTATGGCATATTATTAACTCCTTTTCTATCACTCTCACCATCACCCTTGAAACTATAAAAATGCAAAAATAAGACATTTCAAGGACAGGTCATTTTTTATAATGTCCAGAATTGTCCAGCCATTATAGTAGGTTGTCAAGTCTCTTAATTCACAAATAACAAATGATGAAAATTACAGAAGAAATTGCCTGTTTCTTCAATTAAAAGAGGTTGAATCAGAATTACTTTCTGGAAATGGAATGTTACTAATGCATGTGGGTGAAAACAAATGACAAGAAGTTCTGCTTTTCTTGGCATTTTTAAGGTCTTGAGAACAAAGATCAAGGCTTTGACTGCAAATAATTTGTGTTTAAAGTATTTTAAACCACTTAGAAACAATCAGTGTTGAATCTGCATTCTATTCACAGAGAAAGATGCAGAAAAAAAAAGGCTTTGTAGAGATGAAGAAATAATATGTTTGATACTGAATACAGTCATTTTAAAGGATTTCAAAGCTACTGTTGAATTTTTGGCTAAACATTTTTGCATGAAGAAACATGGATTTCTGTGTGAAATCTGTGCAGGTGGCCTGGTCTCCCATTTGCACTCACAGTGCCAAGTCATAAGTGTGCAAATATCTGCCCAGGAAGAACTGTAAACAAAGTAGCACAAAGTTAGTGAACATTTAAAGTTTAACTTTTATAGTATTTGTAATAATAACTACCAGGTACAGAAGTTTTCAGAAGTTTTGCTGGATTCATCACTGAATATGTATTTCAGACCCACTCAAAACCTGCTTTTCTCTGAGAACTAAATAATAAATTAATCCCAAGTAGAGATTTGAAGACATTCCTAAGAGCACAGTTTAATTTATGATATCCGAGGAACATCTTATTTCCAGAATGTATTAGAAAAGTTTGCCTAGTCCATTGGACATTGCTACCTTTCAATACCTGGTCGAAAATTGGAGTGCATGGAGTAATTAAAAAGAGAGAACCTTTTGTGGGCCACTTCCTTATATTGTGTTTGATGCAGCAGCAGAAATACAGCACTTCATGAATATTTTTGGCACTTTTCACTGCAGCACTTACTGAATATTCTCTCTTGCAGGCAAATACTAAGGAAAGAGAATGAATCAAGAGGGAGCAGTACCAGGGAGGGACACAGGAGAAATGGAAAGGGTTTATGTCCAGGTGTAATTGTTTTTGAAGAACATCCTCCTCATCCATCCATCTCAAAAAGACTCTTACTCTCAAGTCTCTGCCTTCCTGACTCCCAGTTTTTCTCTCTACATTTAATAAGTGCAGAAATGCTTCTTAAGGACATAAAGATTGAGAGTGAAATCATGGATCCTTTCAAATTCATGACAGAGCTCCCACAAATGTAACACAACGAGAATTTCAACCACTGGATATTTTACTAAGGATGCATGCATAACAGAGAACATCATAGAAGTAAAGTTGTGAGTCATGAATGTTTTGTATCTGCACCCTACCAATCCTCCCAATCTTTTCTCTGTCACAGAGAAAAAATAGTTTCTACTTTGCATCATCCTCAAAGAATTTATGTTTTATAGTTTTGATTAATTTCCTTTTAAAAATTCTATTTCATAAAGTCATTCTTAAATTGAAACTGTTTCAAAATGAAAAGTTAAATTGTTTAACTTGGAAAACATGCAAAAAACATTTTTCACTTTTTTTTTCAATCTTTCTATCTAGTTCATTCATTTTAAGGTCATCTGTTCATCAATGTTGCCCAAATGCATAGGTAGTTTTGTTCCTTCACTAAGCTGCATTTTTAATAAATTTACTGTCTGCAAAAGCGATTCATCCACCCCTAGCAATTTCTCTCTTTTCTCACAAATAAAAATATTGTCTGCTATGTCTTCAAGTGTCTAGATATGTCTAGAGTTATATTATACAGTAGTGAAGATTAGCTGATCAATTTTTTATATTCTAAATTAAAACTGAAAAAGTTCTGATGCAGATCTCAATGGCAACTAACAATTTACACTTTAAGGCACAACCCCTCCCCGTCATATCTTTCACTTATGGTCTTTTTTGTGATTTTCTATTCCTATGATCAAATTCATAGAAACATATACTTTCAACACCCATATCAACAGCTCTTCTAAAAACATGTTTATTGCATATGTTCACAAGTGAGATATATAGAACAGAACTTCTACTATTTTGAGATATATCCAGTCAGAAAGAGTTTTCCTCAAAGTAAGTAATAGCTGAGAAAGTTCAAATTTCCTGAGCCAGGTAATTTTTGATTTGTATGAAATCAATGATCCGCTACAATGACTCATGAAGCTTTATGAAAAATTATACTATATCCTATAAATATCCAATATGCCATAAAAATACAGCAGAAAGTTCTCATTAAAATTCTGAATTTCTTTCTGTGATACCTTGCTGTATAAAGTGATGTATTTGCCCATTGATAAAACGTAATATTTATGTAAAGTAGAGCTAATAGTTTCACAGGACCATAACTCTCCTGCATGCATTGATTACACAGCTATATAAACAAGCAAATTTGTCTAGATTAAACATCAAGTTTTCACAAACAGGCAAGCTTTATGTTATTAAGTCATTAGTGTCCTTCTGTGACAGGATGATTTTTTAAAACAGCACAAAAGTGTCGGGATATAATATAACACACTTAGCAAATGTTTTTTTAACAATCTTTATTACTGATCAGCAAAACACTGTATGAAATATTCTGAAAGACACTGAAAATGTATATAAATGGCTGTAATTAATTAAAGTAGCTTAATTCACTGAAATGTATAGTAGCTATTCAAACAGCATGATTTGTATAAGGAGAAACTTTATTTTTGCCAGTGCATTATTTATAATCTTCCTCTATTTTCTTTCTCCTGCAGTAAAATCAGATTGTCCTCTGCCTCCTCCCTTTCTTGCCTTCTATTTTCCCCCAAATAAAAAAATATTCATTTATTACAGAAGAGTAAGACATCAGGAATCACCAAGCTCTTTTCAACATTTGGCTGTCTGCAGGATAAGATTGATTGAAGGCCCATTGGGGCCAGAGTCTTTCTATTCATTTCATGGGGCGTTGGATTGAGCCCATTCTTTATACTGCACAGATACAGTGGTCTAGCACTAATTTGTTTGTGCAATTCAGCTATGACATGAGGAAGAAATTTAGGTTTTTATCATTTTATTTTTATTTAATCACTGCATGCCCTGTGTAGTTTTATAACCAAGGTCAAGTAATTTTTCATGCATAATGTAGTTTGCAGAAAGAAAATGAAGGGAAGCTAGGTTAGTTGTGTCTAATTTAGAGACACTCACAATTATTGCCAGATACTGAAGTGTTATTGACTGAAGAAGAAAGGCCTCTTTCAAGCAGGGCCCTTTGGTAAGACACAGAAATGGCCAGTGAGGCACCTGCAATATGCAAAATGAGCCAGACTGTGTAATACTAGAAGATGCTGGTGCTCATCTGCCAGCCCAGCTTGTCTGCATGATGCCATTCAGCATCAGTCCAAACTGGATATTCACTGAAATTTGACAAGGTGCTATAGACTAACAAATCAAAAGAGACACCACTCACAGTAGCCAGTTTCCTGGCAGTAAAATGTTCATCAGGATGCTCTTAATCAGTTGCCTAAGTGTGCCCAAAATCAGTTTACCTGGGTAACTATTTAAACTGACCAAAACCTTTCTCCAGCTGAGATAAATGCCATCTGTATTCTTTTGTGGACTATAGAGGTCTGTAGCACTATAACCTAGTACAATCCAGTCTTCAGCATATTTTTGTTTGGAGATTAGTGGAACCTATATACTGTGACTGCACTCCCAAGTCTTCTGATTCTACAGCAGAACCACAGTAGACTCCTGTATTCAGCTTGTCCAAGCCATTTAGCATTTGCTTGTCACAGTCTCCTGCCTGTGTAAGATGAGACAAAGGGCTTTCGAAGTACCACATCACCAAATACCTGCCTAGCCCTCCCCATCCTAAAAAAAACAAAACCCAACCAATCAAACTTACTCTACTGAAAAGATTGGGAGTGAAGTGACATGAGTCTGTAGCTGTCATGTTGAATATAACAAAAAGCAGTGATCACCGTGTGTGGGTGTGCAAGGAGAAAACTGCACAGACTGGGAAGACAACAGTGGATTGTGTTGAGAAATGGGCGAGCAGGAACACATCCAATCTTTCTGACACAGTATTACTTTAATTACAGTTTCACAAACAATGACCTGTTTTAACAAGCCAGGCATTGTCAGCAGCAGTCTCACAAATTATAGCTGTTAATTAAAACTTTATTTTCAACTTTAGCCTCTATTGTATAGGCTAACATGGGCCTCAGAGTAAGTTTGAGGGATCAGAACCTGCTGTTGCATTCACATGGCTCCCGTGGAAACCTGCAGACTTAGTCACAAAAAAACTTATTTCTAATCTCACACATACACACAAAACCAGTGCACCTCTCTTCCTTCTAAATGAAGGCAGCAGTAGGTTAGACTTGCATAGTAGATTTGTATAACTTTGTATTTGTAAATAGTACGATGAGAGGCATTAACAAGCAGATAAGAAATCATCCCATCAAAATGATGCACCTTTTACTGTCCTTCTGAGACAATGCTACTTAGCTCCAGAAGGTCTTTTCAGCACCAGATTATGGGCAAACTTTACAAAATGGGCACAAATAGTATGGGTGTAGCTCTTTAAGTTCACTTCATTGTAACTGGAATCCAGTCAATGCTCAAAGACATTGCACACTTTGCTTGAATTCAGAACCCTGCTAAAAATAACATAAGCTCATACTTGTTTGAGCTCTCCTCTTCACCCTTCTGATTTACATGTGCCTTTTTGGCTCTGTTGTAGAATAAGATAGCTACCAGAGATGAATATCCCCTTAATCATCCGCATAAGCTTCTGACTAACCCCTTCCTCTGCGATTTTGCTAACAGGCACCCAAATGCAAATGCAGTAAGCCACAGTGCAACATCAAAATGCAAGATCATAAAAACTTCTCATCTGCCCAGTTCTGCAGATGATTGGTTTTCAGTCAAGTTTTTTGCCTACTTTGGGCAGAACGCAAGCACATACAGATCATGAAAGAAACATGGCTTTGGTCCCA
This sequence comes from Pandion haliaetus, assembly GCA_013401275.1. Classification (NCBI taxonomy): domain Eukaryota; kingdom Metazoa; phylum Chordata; class Aves; order Accipitriformes; family Pandionidae; genus Pandion; species Pandion haliaetus. The sequence continues at coordinate 50,671 of VYZV01004623.1, read as the reverse complement.
GAAGACCAAGTTTTAAGTTATTGTGATGTGTTCAAAATTAGCCCCAGAAGTGCTCATGGGACATCATTTCAAACACAGGAACAGTCATAATTCCCATACCAGATAGCATGCTTCCAAATAGAAAATTCACACCCCATGGATAAGGAAGAAACACCACAAAGAATATAGGACTCCTGAGTTTGGGTGTCCCTGGACATGTCTTTTTTTTCCACCCAGCAATCTTAGAAAAATCTGAGGACTCAGAGTGTGTTCTCAGACCTTCTGTAGCAGATGGCACAAGGCAGCAGGATGTCAGGCAATCTCAGGCAGGTCCAGCATAGACTGTCAAACCAGGACAGGTACAACAAGCTTTGAATTTGGGGCCACTGTTAACAAATATGGTATCTAAGAAATGCCAGGGAGCAGAATTTTGGCCAGAAATAAAGATATAACCAAGGAATATGGCTAAAGAGAAGCTTTCACAGGGGGCACTTTGAGTAAAATAAACAATCTTCAACTCAGCTGAGATGCGGGTACTCTTAAATTGGGTGCAGCTAAACACTTGAAGGATATGTCTTATTTCCACCAGTACTTTCTAGCTTTTCTAATTGATCCCTTGCCAGTAGGCTGATTTGTATCAAATTTAGGCTTTTTAATGAGTAATATTACTATTATTATAACACTTTGGTTGTACAAATGGATTGTATAGGCTGTCAACATTTAGAATTCCCTGTAGGTGATTGATAGACAAAAAATGAGCTGGAGGAATTTTTTCTGAAAAGTATTAATGGCTATCAGCAAGTGAGCCATTGATCTTGAATGAGCACAGGTTTCCTTCAACTTGATAGGTGCCTAGGTACAATCTCTACACGCACTGGGAGGGGCAGTCCCTTTATATAGCACTAAGTAAGTGCAGTGGGAAGAAGCCACTCAAGTCAGCAATTTCCATTCAAGTTTAAGCCACAATAACTGAGTGAGCTGGGAATTTGGCTTAACAATTTGGTAATGTCTATGTGAAAGATGGCAACACACCAGTTCCTGAGCTGTTTGTGATCTCCATGCCAAGTGATTCAGCAGTCCACTGATTTGATACCAACAACCCTGACCTGAAAGTAGCTACCAACACTGGGATTAAGGGATTGCTTGGTTACAGCTGTGTGCTGCTGTGCTTGGCAGAAAAAAAAAGCAGTAGAGGGTGAAAGAACAGTCACGAGGCTGCCCCTGACAAGGCAGGGCAGATACAGCCATACTGGGAATGTGGGAACAGGGAAATCACTACAGTGTCACAGGGTGGAAACACTCCTGTGGCAGCAGTCTGGAAAACAAGGGGGCTATCACCTGCTTAGCTCCCTCCTAACTGCAATCCTGCAAGGAGTGGAGGCAGAATAGACAAAAGACAGCCTTTGAAAATGTGCACAAGAGTAAACAGTTTCCATTGCATTCAGAAATCCATACATAGTCTTTGAAACATAAACAGATTGTGGCAGAGAATTACCTGACCCAGATTAGCAGTTTCCCTTTCAGCAGAAATAATTTACCATGGTCCTGTATCCTGGCCAAAAGGTAAAGATTTAATGATAATTATAGGCACAGGAAAAAATAAAATTGCTGCTGCAAGTGTTCTGGTTTGGATAGTACAGAAAAGAGCAGAACCAGAAAAATGGATATTCAGCCCTATAGTTTTGTTAATTAAGAAAGCAAGCACAAAGTGAATACTTTATAAAAGGCAGTATTGAAAACCATGAAAAATCTTTGGAGGCTCTTGAAGGTAAAATTATCCCAAATCCAGGAAAGGGCTATAATGGTGACACCATTATATTAAAAAGGAAGAAAAAAAAAAAAAAAAAAAGCTACAAAGGTATGTTTAATAGCCACAGGAGAACACATAAAACACTGGAAAAGGACATAATATGTTCTTTTAAAAATACTATACTGTAACTGACGAATGCTACTCTAGCAGGGTTTAGTTTAGCACTGAAGTCACTGGAGACGGGAGCAGTGTTTGAATGGTGTAAGGTGTTTTCCCTGAGCAGAGGTGAGTGGGAACTGCCTCTTGGGAAGTAACTAGCTTGTCAGAGTCTAAATTCGCATGGGGAAGTGTCATTGAAAACACTGCTCAGCTTCAGGATTATTTTGTGGTAAATGAGAGCAAGAAGGAAGCTTTCCAGATTGACTTACTGGTTTGCACACTTAACTGAGACAGATTTAGGACCAAATCCCTTAACTAGGCATAACAGCAGCTAGTATCTGATCCTCCACATGCTTAGTATTCAGGTCATCCACATCCGGGTCAAATGCTGTAGATTATAAAGCAGGAACAGTTCTGGGATAGGATAAAAAGAGACATTGATAGATAAAACTATCTGTCCTGGTTTTAGCTGGGATAGAGTTAATTGTCTTCCTCGTAGCTGGTACACTGCTGTGTTTTTGAGTTTGGTATGAGAGGAACGTTGATAACACACTGATGTTTTCAGTTGTTGCTAAGTAGTGTTTAGTCTAAAGTCAAGGCTTTTTGGCTTCTGATGCCCAGCCAGCAAGAAGGCTGGAGGGGCACAAGAAGTTGGGAGGGGACACAGCCAGGGCAGGTGACTCAAAGTGGCCAACAGGGTATTCCATATCATGTGACATCACATCTAGTATATAAACTGGGGGGAGTGGGGTTGGGGGGGTCACCACTCAGGGACTAACTGGGTGTCAGTCAGCACGTGGTGAGCAATTGCATTGTGCATCACTTGTATATTCCAATTCGTTTATTATTACTATTGTCATTCTATTAGTGTTATCAGTATTTGTTTCTTCTTTTCTGTTCTATTATACTGTTCTTATCTCAACCCACGAGTTTTACTTCTTTTCCCAATTCTCTCCCCCATCCCACTGGAGGGTGGGGGGGAAAGTAAGTGAGTGGCTGCGTGGTGTTTAGTTGCTGGCTGGGGTTAAACCACGACACAATCCCTTATGCTTCACTGTACATAGATGCAGGTTTATTGAAGGCCAAGGAGAAATTTATATTGAGAACTCTAAATAAGAGTCACATGGCATTGCAGTNCACCCAACCCACCCGATTTTATTCCTCAGGGAAACAAAGGCAAAGCCTGGAAGGTGACCACTAGAGTGTTCTGAGAAGCAGAAATGCAGTCCTTAATTCCCTGTGCTTTGGAAATAATCATATGCTGTACAAGACCCATTAATTTAATTCCCAGTAGCATATGTGGTTCACTCTGCTGTCCAGCATACAGCAATGCCTACATTAGCAAATATTTTGCACAAGCTCCTACATTTACACTCCAAGTAGTTCAGAAATTTTTCTTCAAACTACATTTATTTTGATCCCAAATATGGTACTATTCTTTCTATAGTTTATAGACGTCCAAGGGACATACGTATCCACATATATTCAGGAAAGGCTGGAGGACATTTGGGCCCTCACCCGCAGTGGAGCTCTGGTTTAGCTTTCCCCAGAAAGGATTCTAGTTCATGCACAACAAAACCTCTCTGTGAACCAAGCCAAGACACAGCAGGAGATCTGATGTAAAACGCCAATATAGATGCAGTCAGTGCTGTCTCCATTAGATTTATCTGAGGTCAACAGATCTTATGCTTCCTGCAGTTCCTGACACAGCCTGTTGTCTGTCAGGTTTGCACATGGGATGTTCAAAGCTGCTACTTCTCCCCTTGGCATAGATGGGGTTAAGGCAAAAAACAGCCTGGCACAAACAAAATAATGATGGAAAAAAACCATTTTTTTAAAAAACAATGAGTCCAGACTGTATCAGGAATCATCAAAAGTGGCTCAGATGATAGCTCAACTAACTGACCAGCAGACATACATTGTATGAGCCAGACTTACCACCCAGGAAGCCTCTAACCTGTAGGGAAGATGACATACTGAAGTGCTGTAGTAGCTCTTCAAGACAGTCAGAAAATGTTTGCCTGAAAACAGCCCTTCTGCTGTGAGATATTTAGACAAAAGCACACATGGAGAGAGCATTGCTTTTATGAGCTCCAGGAAAAACAACTCTGTACTCAAATTCAGCAGCCAAACTCCGTTGCAAATCGCTTTAAAATTTGTTGTGTTCTTGTCTTAGCATTTCCTTCATGCATTGTCTTTCAGCTTCCATCATCTTCCTCTTTTATCCAGGAAGGAAAAATGTCAGTCTAAACCATTTGGACTCAAAGTCACTACCAATATTTCTGGTTTCAACAAGTACAATCATTTTCATTACGTTTATGTGGAACTTCTTCCTGGGAAAGAAATGAGGCATCTCATGACAGGCACATAGCACATGTAAATGGTAGCACCTGCACTTACTAGGATAATAACCCACAGGGAGAAAAGTGTATATCTCAGGAGACAAGAGGGCATATTTTCAATACCATTGCCCTTAGGGATCTACCAAGCATCCATTGCCACAGTCAGGTGGCTTGCTGTCTGTGTTTCCTTGCTTAGCCAGGGTTTCCTAGCTGGGGAAGTCACACTGCACTACTGGAGATACTACTCTGTCCCACTTAAATGCTGTAGAAGAAGCAGAAACTTCAAATTATCACCCTCATTTGGCAAAAAGGAAAAAAAAATGTTTTCCAAACCTCAAATATGGTCTTTCACCTAAAACCTCTTCATTTGATGATGCTCTACCTAAAACAACTTCTGTGGATCCAAAGTCATGATTCAATGGAAATTTTCATCAGCAGTCTTATTTTAGGAACCTACTTTTCCTGAATAGTCACCCTTCAAGAAGTTTTCAGTGAATCCCAGCAACTGAGCACCCACAGATCTTCTTTATGGCACCAATCCTTCATCATTCCAGATCTTATCTAGGTACTGTGACTGTTCTGAGGATCACATATCCATCTTTCTTTATAAAAAAAGTCTTTTGCCTTCCCCGTTCTGCCAAGTCATCCTGGACCCATCCCAGCAAAAATGTGGCAATGTGACACATGGATCCCTCCCTCCGGATCCATTTCAACCCCAGCTGCTGTGGTTGTGGCTCTGACAGACAGCACGCCACTCCATTTTCTGGGGCTGGTTTGATGACAGGTTTGTCAGTTTTTCTTAACAAGGAGTCCCCAGTCACACAGATCTGCCTCTTTCTGATAGTGGTGTATATCTTCAGTCCTTTCCCTTCTGCTCTGCCTTCTGTCTGCAGATCTTTCTCCCTTCTGTTCCCATCTTCTCACACAGTCTTCTGCACACTGGCCTCATTTCTCCTCAGACTCCTCTCTACTCTCTCTTGTGTTTTGGTTTTGGAGGGTTTTTTTGGTGGGGGACTTCTTTGTTTTCTTACAAAAGCGTTCTTCCCTTCTTCCTTTCCACTATAATTTTTCTCTTCATTCTTCAGCAAATCTTTTCATCTGCTGTTTCTTTATCTTTTTTCCCTTATCACAGGATTTTCCCCACCTCCCCAGGTCTCTCCTCCCACCCAGGAACCTGCCTCCCACAGAAAAGTTCCAACTTTTGGTAGCACCCTCAGTTACTATTTAGATACCCTAGGCACTGCTATTTATTTTATAGTGCATTTCAACAAGTCCTGTTTAATAGCTGTTGGGTTAGGAATAAAGATTAGTCACTTGCACACATCTGTTAAATTTACAGTGATACACATCAGAGTATTTTAATTTCTGGTGTCCCAGGACAATACTCACTTACAGATTGAAGCATTCTTGCACAGTACTACAAGTTTACATTATCGGTCTGTTTGGGAGCTATTTTCATGCCTCATACTGAGCTTCATTTCATAATGGGCCAAATCTTGCTTGCCTTACTCTCTTGGTATATGCTTTTCATTGTTTACAGGAAGGCCACTGCAAATTCTAGCAAAACAGTTAAGCATTTGACTTTGTGATATGCATCAATAAACTCTGAATGTAACACAGACTTCTTCACTTATCCTTTCCATCTTGTAACAGTACAATTGTACCCTCTGTTTCAAAAGAAAAATCACAACAGAAAACTTGTCCAAAATAGCCAGCTGTCAGATTGGATATGATGCTGCGTTGTACCTAAAATCAGTGAAAATAGGATTATGCCAAGTTTGAGTGAAAAACTTAAAATTTGAAGTGTTTCTCTATTTCATTTTGAACATAAGATAACAACCTAGTTTCACTTACATATCACAGAAATGTTACTAGCTTTTAGATGAAAAGATTTTTTCTTAATATAATAAAAATGGATCAATGTTTGCTCACAAACCACTCTAATTTTGAACAAAATCCCCAGGACGATTCTACAGTGCATGAGGAGGAAAAGGGCAAAATCCTCTCCTGCACAAAAGAAGGTATTCTTGACCGCTGTTTCTATCCAGAAACCCAGGAACAGCTGAGCATGCATAAACCCCTCCTCCTGCAGGCCTCTACAAAATCAGACAGAGGCTTCCACATCTGGGAGCAAACAGCACCTGCTTTACCTTCTCCAGCTTCTCAGCCAGACAGTGCACCTTCACTAAACTGCCAACACTTTGGTTTTACCCCTGCTTCAGCTCTTCTTCACATTAAGATTCAGTGGCCATGCTGTCCAGGTCTTCTAAGAATCCAATCCATTTCCACTAACTTCATCAACTATTAGGTAAGATATCTTCAGACATCTAAGACACGAGTGTGGCCTAAGTGACTTTCTCATAGATATGCAGCATAGCTGTCACTGATAACTGAGACATCTAATGCATGAACAACCCTGCCCTGTCTTGGTGTAGTTTCCTAATTCTCCAGAGTTTCACTGTTGCCTCATCAGCCATCACAGGAGCCTTGTTCTTGGGGGAATCCACTCCTGGCAGCTTGCAAATGAAGCTTCTGAAGTAAGAATCAGATTTAACCATTGAAAGTGTCTGCCACTATACACTCATTTTAGCTCTTCAGTGCAAAGAAAGAGGAACAGAAAGAGGGAGGAAAGAGATTTCAGACAAGGAACAGCAGTTAGGGTAGATTAGTTAGGGCCAAGAAAAAGACATGAGGCTTAACAGGGTCAGCCCTGAGAGCTGTGTGGATGGGCATAGCATGGGAAGAGACTGGGTTGAGCCTGGATAAAGGAAAGATGGGGAGAGACCTGATTACAAATAGAAACAATCTACAAACAGAAAATCACATATAGAACTCAGTAAAAAGTATGTCTTAACTTCATTTCCTAGAACTTAATATTTTACACAATGTGACAGATTCTTAACAGCTTCATAATTCTGTCTTGTGGACTTTACTCTAGTACTTACAATGCAATTGTTACTGCAGATTCATCTTGTATTTCCTCACTAGCCAAAGCAACTCTAGGTAACACCCTATCCATTATAAAATATCAACTCTCTGTTTTCTTTTCTAAACAAACCAGATCATTGTTCCTATTCTGCACAATAGGCCAGCTTCTTTATAGTACCATGTCAACAGTGCCATTCACTAAGGGCTTCTTTTACATTCCTTTGTACCTTCTGGAAAGCTGAAACATCTAGTAGAGTCAACAGAGTACGTACAAAATACTTGCACAGTTCTTCATATGGAAGGAGGAATGATGCTCAGGCCTCATAGGCCAGATATCCCAAAACAGAGCACCTGGATTTCAATGTTAGACTCAGTAAGACCCTTACAAATAAGAGCATCCCATACCAAAATACCAAATGTTCTAATGATGTGAGAACTTCCAAAAAAAATGTAAACTTTTGAGCAAGTTCTCCCCACACAGAGGTGAGACATGGACCCCTATAAGTCTGGTGAGTCCTGTAAATATTCTGCTACATCCTTCATTAATTAAGCACTAAAAATGACATCTGCAGCTATTCAATTTCAGTCAAAATGGGGTAGGTAGTTTCAAGATGATCAAAAAATCACAGTTGACTTCACATCTACTTGGCTTTACCCTGCTGCAGTTCTGATACAGACTTACTGCTGAAAGGGCATCATGGTTTAACCCCAGCCAGTAGCTAAGCACCATGCAACCACTTGCTCACTTCCTCCTCACCCAGTGGAAGGGGGGAGAGAATCGGGGAAAAAAAGGTAAAATGCATGGGTTGAGATAAGAACAGTTTAATAGGACAGAAAGGAAGAAAATAATAATTATAATAATAACAATAATAAAATGACAATAATACTAATAAAAGAATTGAAATATACAAAAGAAGTGGTACACAATGCAATTGCTCACCACTCGCCGACCAATGCCCAGTTAGTTCCCAAGCAGCAATCCCCCCCCCCCAGCCAAATCCCCCCATTTTATACACTGGCCATGACATCTGTTATGGGTTTGTGTGGCGCGGGTTTCTTTGGTAGTGGAGAAGGGGCTGCAGAGGTGGCTCCTGTAAGAAGCTGCTAGAAGCTTC